>CM048937.1:2826794-3084653 GCA_026686955.1 Epinephelus cyanopodus | reverse complement strand
TCTCCAACTTGCTCGAAGCAAGGTTGCTCTCTTTCCCACATGTTAACTTTAGTTTTAATCACATGGCTCCACATTCAGCTGTCATGGAAACTTCCTGCTTTAGCTATCTTCCTTTCATCTACATCTATATGGTGTTAACCTGGAGTCACTTGTTCCACCTATATCATGACGGAGCAGCTGGTTGTAATAATTTGCACACTTGCTGTCCGTTCCACTGGTGTTTGCAGATGCTATTGTCTTTTCTGCTGTTCTGGCTGTTGGTAAAATCTGCATTAGTGCATGTAAAGGCTGCTCATAAAGGAGAAGTTAGCTGGAGGACAACAGTCAGACACATTCATCTCACAAAATGCACACACAGATACTTCAGTGTGCTCAAACACTGGACTCTCGCTGTACATTTCAGAGCCTCGGGCTTAAAAAACAGTTGTTTTGAAGCGGATCGATGGAACAAATGATGTAATGCTGAAGAAATAATGGCAACGTTGTCAGCACGCAGGAAGATAGAGACACACAGAAATGCATGAAGCTAAACACCAATTCGATAACGGGGTATCTTGTGTATGTTAGCTAGTGCGACTTGTATCGGTGTAAAATATAATAGGCATTAATTACGCAAATGTGGAGCAAACTGGAGCAAAATCCTACATGCCCTGTAATTAGTACAAAATTACCAGAAAATTACCCTTTAACCTGACTTGTACTGTTGGAAGGTTTCTATCATGTAGAGATTTTTACACCAACCAAAATAAACCAAAACAAAGGATTTTATTATCTGAACCAATTGGCACTTATGTACCATTTTGAGTGTAAATTTAAAGGGGTGCCCCCAGAAAATTTTCATAGGGTGCCTACTGTTGTGTCCGACTTATAAGTGTCACTTCTGTTTGTCACTGATGCTGCTCTGTTCTGTTGCCAAGGTGGGGCTTTGCTGCTGCTCTCCCTGCCTTACTGTATGTTGAAACCAACAGTGACCAGAGCTTCCAGAACAACGGAAGTCTGTTTGAATGGGATGACATACGTTTTCTGTTTTCACTGACCAAACGTAACTTTCTGTAGGCCAACAGCAAGCAGCAACTACGCTGCTTTCAAGCCAGTAGTCTGCTTTGCGGCTTCCTTTAAATTGACAAGCACGATCGAACGTTCAATGATTCACGTGACGAGCGACTAGAGCGACCAAAGCTGCCACAAATATTTTTATATCAGTCGTGTTTCTTGGGCGTCCGCGAGAGACTTTGCCTCTTTGGAAGCTTCTTGTTTAAACGTACAGTTAGGCTTTCCTCAATTGCACGTGGAAGAGCAGAGAGGTATGCTCTCTCTGCCTTAGGCTTTATGCGTAGGCCTAGGAAAGGCAGAGAGACCCCAGAACACCAAAAAATAAATAATTTATAATACTGCAAATGGAAATGAAGTTATCTTTGACAAAAGTGGTCCTGACTGAACTAATATTAACATTTTGAGTTCCACAACAATCCTGTTGCAATGTGATTAAAATGAATATGTGTTAGGTGAGTCATTGCTCTTGGTCATGGTTCAATTCAATTTTTGGTTCATTTATTTATTCAGTTTATCCAGTTAGACTACCAAGTCAGGTTTTATACCCTGACAGTTGCCATTTACATGGCTCGCTGATCCTGCTTTTGATCTCATTAAACAAAACTGAAAGCTCATGTCAGTTGATTTTCCATTTAGAATCAAAAGCATGACACCCCACAGTTAATACAGTTTGCTGTATTATTTCTCGATGATGTCTTGCTGTCACGTCCCGCTGATACGCCAGCATTCTGTCTATAACAGAAGGACCACAGTCATTTTAACTGCAGAATTTTAGGGAAAACATCCTCAGTTAAGTAAAGTACAGTTGTGCTCTGTCCTCTGCAGGTGTGGCTCGACCTGCTGAAGCCGACACTGAAACAGATCAGGCGTAAGTATCTAAACATTACTGGTTTAAAAACAGATACTTCTATTTTAGAAATGAACATGAAGTCCTAAATGTCAGTGTCTGTGGAGCGAGAGCAGCTAGTCATGCCCATTGAATGACAGTCATTTTGTGAACATTACACACACATGAACTGAAATCTTCTAAATCACACCGATGTCGTCCTCCTTCTGCCTCCCTCAGGGCCTAAAAACACCATCCTTCGTTTTGTGGTGAAGTTCTTCCCTCCTGACCACACACAGCTCTTGGAGGAGCTGACTCGGTAAGTCTTCACCCAGAAACCACACCTATCCGAGGAGGAACCTCTCAGATTAAAAGACACGTTGTTTTGATTTGGGTTCGCTGTCTGGCCAGAATGTTTTTCAGTCCTTCAGGAGGATTTTCACACAGCTGCGTCTCAACATAAAGCAGCATGTGTTTAAATATGTCTGCATCTTGTTTTGTACTTTTCGTTGTCCCCTGTCAGCTCCTTAACATTTACAACACATTTATATCCACATGCCGTAGCGTCAAACATGTTTTTCTTCTTTTCTGGACCCAAACAAGATTTTTTTTTTGTCATCTGGGAACCAGACTCATGAAAACATTTGTAGTTCCATGCCAGCTGAAAGGAGATGAATGCTCTGACCACTTTTGATCCACAGTTTTGGGCTGTAAAAGACTAAAGTTTGCTACTCTGACATATTTTGATGTAAGAGTTAACTCACATCCAGCTGTATCTGGATAAGCATCTTTTCTTTGCCCTGTCAGCATTCAAAGATTAGATCATTTTGGATATTTGGCCTCCTTTTCAGCTCCTTGCTCTGAAAGTGTAAAATATCAGCCACCATCTTGTCTGCCTCTCTGCTTTGTTTAGTCTGACACAGCCAGACGACTCAGTTTGTGCGCGTCAAAGCTGATTCAGGACCTCAAGTTTCAGCTTCAGTGCAGCACCATTTTGCAAAACAGTTGACCTGCTTCATTTACCCGTGATGCTGTGGCTCTTTCTTACCGCCCAGCTGGGTTCACTTGAGACCAGAGCCAAGCAGGAAGTGTAGTGCCTCTCGTCTGTGAGGGGATCTCTTGAGATTGAATGCAGTTATAATCAAACCCCAGTTTTACACTGTTCAGTCTTCATTTTTTTAGTTACACACTGTGATCCTGTCTCAGTGTGGCAGGGTCCACCATTCCCATTCTGGATTTAAACTGCCCTCACATGCTGGGGTCTCTGCAGGTCTCACCAAATTAAATTCAAGACTTTTTAATACCGCATAGAATGCATACATCTGTTTCCCATTATATCACATTTTTAGTCATATATAATATCATCACAAGGATTCCTGTTGTCTTGTAATTTGATATCTGCCACAGTGTTTACTGTCCACTCTGCTACTGGTGAATCAGAGCTGTATTAAGTTACTGCTGAAAGCTGATTTTATAGCCAGGATGTCACAGGAAATATGGAGGACGACAAGTGAATAAATACATAAATAAATACATTTATAAATAAATATGTGAAAAAATGTAGATAAATAAATAAAAAGATAAATAAATGCACGGAGAAATGCAGAAATCAACAAATAACTGCTTAAATGTATAAATAAATGAATAGAGGAATGAATAAAAAAATGGGTAAAAAATACATAGATATAGAAATAAATAAAACAGTGAATAAATGCGCGAATAAATATGGAAATAAATAAAACTGCACAAATCGATAAATAAATGCAAAGGTTTAAAAATATAAATGCATGAATAAAGACAGGAATACATTTTTAAAAAAAACTGTGGAAAAATACACTAAATACATAAATAAATAAAATAATAAATCAATGCACAAATAAATGTGGAAATTATAAATCAATATACAAATAAAGAAATAAACGTAGAGGTTACGACCTCTTACCTCATTAACACATTTATTTTTGAGTCCTGTTTAATAATCAGCTTTTTTCCATGTATTTATTCATACATATATGTATTTTTTATTTCTGTATTTATTAATTGTTTATTTTAATGTATTTATTGATGCATTTATTTGTTTATTTGTTGAAACACAAATTATTTTTGCGTCCTCAAGAAGAAAATGCAATGTATTTGCAAGACAACAGTTATCAATCACCCGGGACTGAAATCTTAAGGATCAAAACTCCAACTCAACTAGAGAATATCATCACCAGTGCAGAACGCCTTACATATTTTCCACTGACGCTGTTCGGCCTCTCAGCTGGCCAGTTTATTCCACTGATGTCATATTGTCTCGGAGTGAGCCAGCTGACTCCAGCGTTAAACAGGAAGTGGGCACACAGCCTTTTCTTCTCCTTTTGTTTGGCTCGCACAGCATTTCACTGTTGTCATTGTTTCCTTTGATGGTTAATGTGGGCACAACAGACCAAATATGAAGACAGACAGATGGAAGAAAGATCTCTTTGAAGATATATCAGGCTGATATTAGCCTTTTATTAAAAATGGGACTCAGGCCAGTCAGTGCTGCTCCAATGTGACGGAGAGTGAGGTCTACAAATTAGATGTAATCACTGTATTTTGCAGCTTTTTTTTTTTTTTTTATCTTTCTCTCTCATGTTGCTGATACATTAGGCTACATAAAACAGCACTTGAGTTTGAACTGGCAAGATTTATTTTGCTGCAGATTGGTGCAGCGTTCCTATATAACAAAATTACTCCAGGCTAATAATAAAAAAGATATCAAAACTCGCCAAAGCCTCATTAACTTTATAAGAGAGATAATCACTCAGTTATAAAAAGGTTGAATTGGATGTCACATAAAAAGCTGTCGTGCACCATTAATCACACACTCATACATTCACAGATACAGTCTGCTATTACTCTTAATGCAGTAAGTAGAGAGCTGGTGAATCAGCCAATTTAGGGCTTTATCCTAAAATATGTAACAAATCCTTAAGAAAATACATTAGAAAATAACAGCAGACTGAATTTATGATTGTGTTTGTTTTTGAGCTGATTGTAGGTTTTGAGGTCAGCTGTCTCGTTGCACTAAAATCTTCTTTATAGTACCGTCTCTGCTGTTTCTTGACTAAAATGCTGCATCATGACCTGGCAACATGTGCATACTTATGAGATCCAGGTCATATTATAGTAGCTGACTGTATAATGATTAACAGAAAAGGGCATAAACTCAATTAGGGATTGGTCTGAAGTCAGTAGATGTAAATCAACAGCAGTGTAAATGCCAGCAGTCTGACGGTGCTTTTGACAGCTGAGTGTATAAAGCGTGCATTAACCTAATAACCTTTTTTACCTCCTTGCTTTCCAACTCTTTTCCCCTCCCACGCTCCTTTCTATTTCTGTCTGCTGCATCTTTTATTCTCTCCCTGTCTGTAGGTATCTGTTTGCCCTGCAGATAAAACGCGATCTGGCCTGCGGTCGTCTCATCTGTAACGACACCAGCGCTGCTCTCATGGTCTCCCACATCATCCAGTGTAAGTGCAACACACACTGTAGTTTGTTTAAAATCCATCACAGATGTTGCATGTGAAAGAAAAATAAAACACCCCTTTAATAATATAAATTTGTATAGCACTTCACTGTTCTCACCATTTCCTCTCACACACCAGGTGACAAATATCACGCTGTAAATGCTCGAGTTAGGGTTCAATAAAGCCGCAACATGCAGTTAATGTGTGACTAACAAAAGCACATCACTTTAACAGCTTGATGAAGCCTGCTGTTTTACATAGTTCATGTCTGACGGGACTATAGTCTCACCGTGGGACCCAATTTAAAGGAAAATCATGTGGAAATACACAAACACATGACAGATTTTCCTTTGGGGGCTATTTCAGCAGCACTTACCATGGCTAGTTTAGTTGAACACTTAAAGGGGGCCTATTAAACTCTTTCTCAGGCGCACTGGTATTTTGGGTTTCTATGAGAACATGTTTACATGCTTTAATGGTAAAAAAACAACAACACTATTTTGTTCATACTGCGGGAATGCCTGTTTTCACCCTCTGTCTCAGATTCTCTGTTTTAGCTCCTGTCTCTTTAAGCTACCCTCCAGAAAAAGCCCGGTCTGCTTTCATTGGTTAGCATTTCTGGGTCGTCCACATTTTGGCATCTCTGCACCATCATTGCAGCTGGGCAATGACAGTAATAGAGAATAGCAGTACTTTCTACCATAAAAATTGCCACTGAAAGCTTCTAAACACTGTGGGTATATGCTAAAGGTTCCCTTGACGTTAGCACGTAGCTACAAGTAGCAGTGTACCTGCACCAATAACAGCACTTTCTCTCGTTAAAAATCACCAATAAAAGCTTCTCAGCACAACTGGACATTTTGGAGCAGGAATAAGGTCTGAAATTGGAGAGATATTAACAACATTGACAACCTGGATGACTATTCCCCTGATGTTAGCATGTAGCTACAATTAGCAGCGTGCTTGCAGCCAAGGGAAGGACTGTAACGGAGAATATTGGCGCTTTCTACTTCAAAAAATCAACAATAAAAGCTGCTGAACACAACCAGACAAGTTCCAACAGGAATATTAGCCAAAATCAGGAAGAAATTAAGAACACCAGCAACCAAGATTACATTTTCCTTATGATAGCATGATGCTACATGTAGCAGTGTACTTTGACTATGTATAGCGGCACTGTCTCCTGTTAAATATCAACAATAAAAGCTTCTTTACACATTCTGACATTTAACAGCATGATCTGAATCAGAGAGAAATGATGACGTTAGCATGTAGCTACATGTAGTGTGGGCTTCTTAAGTCACTCCTGACGTCAGCTTGTCTCGCATAATAACATTAATAGCAAAAGGATCTCATCCTTTGTTGGGATTCATCTCACTCCAGCAAGGCAGATTTGTACCAGTATGAGATCATGTTTCCATCTCATGTTACCCTCCTTCCCCTCTTTCTTTATTCCATTGTCTTCTCCGTTACATAAAGCATCAGTACCCCCTTTATATTTAGATATTTGAATTAAATGAACACTTTATTTTTTTGCCTCCGGGCACCTGCTTGTCAAACCATCTGTCTCCGCCGCAGCTGCCCTTGTTATTCAGCACCATACGTGAAGGATGTAGAATTTATGGATTCAATTCAGTATTGCAGACAGTGGCGGGGCCCACCGCACAGCATGCTAAAGAATATCACTTGGTTACCATGGTAACAGTCAGTGCTGAAGCCTGTATGTGCACCTGCAGGGTGGTACAGTACAGGATGAGGGTTTATTATCGCTGGTATTGGACAGATGGGAGACGCACGCATCAGCACACTTCATCTGATCTACAGTAGGATAGATTAGGGTGGGGTATGAATAAAAAATTAAGTAGAATAGAGACAGGGAAAATAAATCAATGCATATTTACTTTTTCTGCTGCATTCGCTTGCACACCTGTCTTTATCTGTCTTTTAACGCTTCATCCTTATTCTGTTTTCTCACCTTTTTTTCCCCTCTTCTTTGTCGCTCCAAATAAATAATGAATCTCACCTCTCTTCCACCTCTCTTTGTCTCCTTCTCCGTCCTCTTCTCCCTCCTCCTCCAGCCGAGATAGGGGACTTTGATGAGACCCAGAGCTGGCAGCATCTCCTCCACAATAAGTACCTGCCCGACCAGGATGCCATCAGAGACAAGATCACTGAATGCCACCGCAAGCATGTGTAAGTTATCACATACAGGTCCACACATGCATTCAGTGAATGTAAAGCACAGGCACACATGGGCACATACAGCCCAGTTTGATCTCAAGTGGGCCAGACCAGTAAAACCATTGCTTAGTAACATATAAATAACAACAGCTCCAGTTTTTTTCCCTTTCTTTTCATGTAAAGAAATACAAGTACATTCTGTACAGCAGGGAAACTCAACTTGCTTTGCCTGCTTTTGCCAAAATTGTGGCTTCAAAACAGTCCACAAACCAATGGGTGACGTCACGGTGGCTATGTCCATTTTTATATATATATATATATATATGTGTGTGTATATATATATATATAATCTGTTGTTAATCCTAATCAATAATTTGACTTATCTCTAACAGAAATATAGCAGTATGCTTTTTATAGAATTGCTCGGTACAGTGTTTTACATCCACTGTGAGATTTAGGTGTACTTTGAAATTAAAGATCACCTCAAGAGATAATTTAAGGCATATTAAAATAAACTGCTTTCCTTAATAATTTGTGTCTGATTTAGTGTTACACAAAAAAGTTAAATTAAGTAATTATAAATTCATTAAAAGCACAACTACTCCCTTTTTTTCTGTCAATTAAATATCCAAAATCTCTAAATATGCCAATGTGTTTAATTTTAGAAAGTGGATACAAGACGTCTCGTGCTTTTATTCTCAGTGTGCTGCAGGCTGTAGGTTTCCACATGGCTCTTGTGTAAGTTGCATACTGAACCACCCAAAGTTACATTAGCAGCAGTGTTTATCTGTAAACAGCTGCCCGAGATTATCCTCACTCGCAAAACAATACTGAGCCGAGCTTTAGTCTGACTGGGGATCAGTTTCTGCACGGCGCTGAGCTTGAAGGTGTCAGGAGAAATTGTTTTCCACATAAACACACAGTCACATGCTTCCACAGCGAGTCGCACACACATAGATGTGTATCTGTTTATTCAAACGTGAGCTCACAAACACGCCCATTACACAATTACACCCAGCCCATAATATTAAGTCTCTCTCCTGCAGTGATGTTTATCTCTTTAACCGCAACTGCTCACACACACACGCACAAACACACACTTTTAATCTCTCTCCCGCAGAGGTGGCTATCTGCAAACACGCCACATTTAACTCCCTCCGTGCCCCAGGGACGACACACTCACACAACACACCTCTCATTTACATTATAGCTGTGCTTTCCCCGCCGCTGTTTGCAAATACATGACCAATGCATTTCCTCGTTTCCTGCCGATGCAAATTCCCCGAAAACCTC
Source organism: Epinephelus cyanopodus (assembly GCA_026686955.1). NCBI lineage: Eukaryota > Metazoa > Chordata > Actinopteri > Perciformes > Serranidae > Epinephelus > Epinephelus cyanopodus. The sequence continues at coordinate 3,075,806 of CM048937.1, read as the reverse complement.
AAACTTAACCACAGATGGGAGCTGGAAACCAAACCACAGACTTGTTGATTATTTGTCATGGTCACACTCTGCACCACACGCTCCCCTCCTCCTCTCCAATCCCTTAGCCTCCTCAAGCCGACGCAGGAAGGAAGTGGCTAATTCAGCAGCTCATACAGGAAACAGGAAGCTATTTTCAGATTTGTGAGGAAACAAACTTCTTTTGTGGCAGATTTCTTTCCGCCGCGCAGTGGGTGCTGCCATCTGATCCCGTGGTGTATTTTAAGACTGTTTGTTGTTTCTGCACTCACAATAAATCTGGAGGAGAAACCTGGGACGGGTCGCGTCTAACAGCTTATATATACAGTACAAATAATAACACATGACCAGTTGGTGAGGGGTAAATGATGACAAATCAATTTTATAGTTGTTGCCATAGAAACAGCCCCGAGTGCCCACCTACATCTATGGAGACATTTTATCGACAAGCAAACAAAACAGAAAAATAAGAAACTAATTATGATTTTTTTCCCTATTAAAGCTTTGTTTCATGAGCTGCTGATTGGTTGGTACATTGATTAATGGATCATTGATGGACTGATTGATCACTCTCCTCCACAGCGGCCAGACTCCTGCAGAGTCAGACTACCAGCTGCTGGAAATTGCGCGGCGGTTGGAGATGTATGGCGTACGTCTGCACCCAGCCAAGGACCGAGAGGGGACTAAGCTCAGTCTGGCTGTGGCGCACGTTGGGGTGCTGGTTTTCCAGGTAAATCCATAAATTAATTCATTCATTGTCTATAACCGCTTATCCTGTTAGAGGTTGTGAGGGACTGAAGCCTGATAGAATTACTTTTGAACTCTCCGTTGAGAATTCATCCAATTTATCTTTTCTCTTGTAAGATAATGACTTTTTAATGAATATTAATCAGCTCCTCATATTGTCTTCCCTTTATTCAGGGCTACACGAAAATTAACTCCTTCAACTGGTCCAAGGTTCGCAAGCTCAGCTTCAAACGCAAAAGGTTCCTAATCAAGCTGAGAGCAGACCCCGCTGTAAGTGCATAAAGCATTTATCCTTTCCTAATTTCCCCCATTTTTCAACTCTTGTTCTCAGCATACTTTTCCTTTGCTCTGTCCATACTTATATCTGCCTCTGCGTCTTCCAGCAGAATGCCCACCATGACACGCTGGAGTTTGCCATGGCCAGCAGGGATTGCTGTAAGGTCTTCTGGAAGATCTGTGTAGAGTATCACGCCTTCTTCAGGCTCTTCGAGGAGCCCAAGCCCAAACCCAAGCCCATCCTCTTCACCAGAGGATCCTCGTTCCGGTTCAGGTTAGGAAAGGGCAGAAAGAGAAGGATAGGAAACAACTACTTCTCTTAAATTACTTCTTCATCAGTTGCTTTTCTCTCTTTTCACCTGCAGCGGTCGAACCCAGAAGCAGATCATCGATTATGTGAAAGACTCGGAGCTCAAGAAACTCCCATTTGAAAGGTGAAGCTCCCTCCTTTGATAAGATCACTCCAACACCAGAAACAGCATTTATTGTGTGAGACCTCATTTGTTCCCTTCTCTCTTTTCAGGAAGCACAGTAAGGTTCTGTCTAACAGCAGCATGTCCCCTCAGTCGTCATCCTTCAGATCGCAAGTGCCAAAAGAGGTGATGCACACTTTAAAGTAATACTTTAGGGAATACTTTAGCCACCCTTTGACCATTTGTATTTAGATTACTCACCCGGTGTTGCGTTAAGTTAATGTGGAAAACATTGTTTTCTGGCATGGCTCCATGGTGAATGGAAAATCCAAACACTGAGCAAGTCTTCATGACACTGACCTTTATTCCCCCATAGTCTTGTTTCTTTGCTTGCATTAGTTTCAATTTTCTGTCTAACTGGCTGTACACATCTGCAGATGTTTTGTGTCTGTTTTTATTTCTTCGTTCTATCTCTTAAATCTGGAGCTGCTCTGTGGCCAAAAGTACAAAGCTGTTTTTGTCCCAAGCAGCTCTGGGCAGCGAGTGTGTTTCAATGTGTGCTTTCTCTTTGCCCTCTTTATTCAGAGTGAGGAATTCACTTTAATGAGCCCAGTTAAATTGGAGTTTAAAAGGCTTCTTCTCAACTGTCTCCTTTTGTCTTCCTCAACCCGTTGCTCTTCTTCCCTTCCCTCATTCACAGAGTGCCATGTCTGTCCAGTTGGCAGACCAGCCTGACTCAGCCAGACTGAGCCATCGAGCTGAATGCAACGGCTCGGAGGAGCCTCCAGCGGCCACGTCAACCACCAATGGCTTCCACGATATCCCGGCAGCGCCCAGTTCAGACCCGGTTCAGCCCCGACAGAACCACCACGCCTCTGGATCAGCGCCGGACTCACAATTCCTCCAACCAGGTCCATCCTGCAGGGCAAACAAAGGCAGCAACTCTTCTATTCCTTACATAGACTGCAGCGACATAGACAGTGAATGTGATGTGACAAAGAACAACAGGGCTCCCAGGGGCCACAGCAGCACGAACGACAGCAATGGGGATGAGCCTCGTGTGTATAATATTAAGCAAGGGGGTAGCATTAGCAATGGGGGGCAAACTGGAAGTCTGTTTGGGGCTGTAAATGGGTTCTACCACACCAATCACCAGGGGCTGATGCAGCAGCATCAACAGCAGCAGCAAGGTATGCTGGGTAGCAGAAGTGCTGTAGATCAGTCTCCAGTGTCTAAGTTTAACGGGAGTCATGAGCTTACAGATGAGGAAATTCTGACCAACGGGGGTTCATTTCATGGCCGCCTGCCACTCCACAGCACGCTGCTGGACGAAATCTTTCAGGGTCGAGACAAGCGAGGCGCAGCGGTAGGGCGACCGTTAGGCACTGGGACTCGTAGTCAGTGCTCCAGCCCGGTGGTCAGCAGCTTCCACCACCGCACTAGCTCTCTCAGTCACTCTGAGATGACTAACGGTCACAGCCAGCAGCGCCCAGCCCCACGTTGGGATGATGGCGGCCATTATTTCAGTAAACGTCCAGGAGTCATCCCAGTGGAGACTCCCACTCCCGTGCCGCCATCCCAGCCACCAAACCACTACGGTAGCTACTCCCCGATCACCCCAAACCGCACACCGCCACATTTCGCCAAACCGTATCACAACAACAACATGCGAAACCGCTCTGATACTGATCCGTTCATTCTCAGCCAGCTGACATCCACCCCCATCCACCAGCATGACCCTCACCGCTCCGGGCTGCACACCCAAGCGCCGTGTTCTGCCCCAATGGAGCGGAGAATGATTATAACTAACGGCAATCATGCAGGGAATCTCATGGTTCCAGGTCAGGTGCGCTCCAACACGGTGCAGCGGTTGTTCGGCCGTCAGGGAAAGCCCAATAACAACCCCACTCGTAACAGCAATGTAAACCAGCCAGTCCAGATGATCGACGGATCGACCAGCAGCGGCACCGACACCAGTGACACAGAGTCAGACACTGGTAGCAGCGCGTACAGCCAGCCATTAATGTACGGCAACCCTGTTGCTGTTAGCTCAATGAATTCGGTGAACTCGTCCCCGCTGCCTCGGAGCAAGTTCTCCTTTGGGAGTCTCCAGCTGGGGAGGGGGAGGATGGCGAGGGAGAGGAGGAGGAAGGGTGCTACCGCTTTAATGAGGAAGATATAGGAGGGCGAGTTTTCAGCTGTTGAAGGGTAGTTCGGCCTCATTTTTAAACATTGTCATTCCCAACAAATATAATCCTGTTGTGTCACAATGGTAACATCTCAGTTTAGTGTAGAGCAGGGCTGGGCGATGTAAATCAAATATCACAATATTTTTGACCAGATACCTCGATATCGATATTGCGACAATATTGTTGGGTTTTTACAAAATATTTGCACAGTGAGTCTATTGATATATCACGATCAGTAATGCTGATACATTAACTAAGTGGATGAAGGAAAAAGTAGAAAAGGCCAATACCTGTAGTGCGGTTCATTTGGTCACTGCATCCTCAGACACATCTGGGGAAATCAAGTTCTGGTGAGTTCATGCAGCACTTTAACGCTTCTGATGTTTGGGTTCTTTGGGGTCACAAAGAGCTCACACAGAAAATATTTATTACAGTCAAGCATAGCATCGTTGATTATAGTTACCAGTGGGCTATTAATAGTCTGCAAATCAGCTGCATATTTTGAGTAATGACATAGAAACAGGATGTAAAGGAGATGTTTTATACAGCTTTACCTTTAGAGTCAGTTTTCAGACAGCGGACAAATTTTACAATCAGCAGATGATTTGTTCGTACTTCATCTTTTGAAGTCACGCTAAAAATCTGGTTTTTGGTTTGCTTTTACGGGATAAACAAACCACACTGGAGTCTGTTTGGAAACGGACTGAGACCACTTTTTTTAAGCGGTTGTTCGATCCGCACCTGGGTTCCATTGACAGCTTTCACACCAGGCAAACAGACCTGAGTTTGATTGAACGGAACCAAGTGGGTTAGATGTGAAAGCACGTTAAAACCAGGAAAGACTAAATCTAATTGATACTGATATACTGCCCAGCCCTAATAACCTACAGGTAATCTACTTTGTAAAGCTGCAGGTGTGCAGCCACCTTGCTACTGATAGTTATTGATGTAGAGGAAGTACACAACTGTGAATTGCGATGCTATAGAGTTAGTCCACCTGTTTACCCTCATTTTGTACAAAGGTTCTAACACATTTTTGGAGTCTGAAAATTGACATTTCTCACATGTGTTGTGGGTTTGTTAACTGTGAATACCTACTTTTAGACGAGCCGGTAACCTTATTGAATTTTGTATGCAAACTGCTGACTTTGATCTAGTCTTACACATAGTAAACACTTCGGCTGGCTGTTTGTCAGAGAGAGAATCAGTCCTAGAAGCCTGGAGGCACCTCAGCCAGTTTTCTGTACAGCTAAAGAATCAATCCACTGTAGGTCACCTTCCTTACAATGTGCCATAACTGTATATTCAGTGTAGATGTATGTGCAGATGAAAGATGCTCTGTAGGGATGTTAGGAAATCTAAAGGAAGACATTCATGTGTAGGATCGTAGGTTTTGTGGGGAAGATTATTTCTGCAATTCTTCCTCATTATATTCAAGAATCATTTGATAGCATTCATGTCTATAATCTGTTAAGGACAAAGTAGGATTCTGCTGATTGTAGCTCACTTTTTGTAAATGCTTGTTGTTGAGATATTAAGGTTGAGATCTAAGCTTTCTTGGTCATTATCCCTTAATTGAGCTCCTGTTTGTAAGAATATTTGGTGTCCTAATGTAGCTTTGACTCTCATTATAATTATTTCACTCTTGTCTTGTGCAATAGGAGGGCTTTAAGATAATAGCTGGAGTTCATTAAGGGATTTAAATGGAGGTTTAAAGGGGGGAACTATCTTCCACCAGATGTTATATAGAGTTTGTGGTTGTGTTAAGGATAAGATGGATTGTTGAGCTGAGAGATATTCCCCTTTGATTGTACAGAATGTTCTTGGTAGACGATGGATTGTAGAGTAGTTCACTTAACTTGGTAGTTAAATGTGTGACGCTGTCTGCCGGAGGAGGATCGCTGTAGCTAGCGGCCGATCTGCCTTTCTGCTTTTGGGCCGAGCTGATTTTCTTCGGAGCACTTTCTTCATGCTTCCACTTCTGTCCGTCTGTCGTGAGCAACTTGCACTGTAATTTGGATGTTTGTTGTAGAGACTTTTTATAGTAATTCTCTTTTGTATTTACAATTAGTGGAAGTATTTGAATAGATTTGCATCAGTTAAAATGTTAGGGAGAGTATGAAGACCCTAACTTTTTATATTTGTATTTTTGATAATAACTGAAGCTCCGTGTGTTTCTACATTTCTAATGGAGATGCATCCTGCTGGCTGGTTATTTTTCATTTCTTTCTATCGTTCTTTTTTCTTTCTTACACACACACAATGAGCAATAATCAAACACGGCAACCATCGTCCTTAAACCTGTGACCATCCACAGCTGTCTGCTTTGCTTGGCTCAGCCCCTGGCATGCACCACAACCACACACAAAACAGAATCAGGTAGCTCACTGTTATTATCGTTCACTTGCTTTGGATGCTGTTCTCTCTTCTGTTACAGTGACGTTTATTGAAGGTGTGCTGGCACTTCATCCCCCAATCACTGTCATTTGCTGGCTGTCTGCTCACTGCAATACATGCTTTCTTGTTTTCTGTAAATGCCGACTAGTATGGAGGATGGAAAATATGACTTAAGTATCAACAAATAAATAAATGTATTAATAAATACAGGAATAAATAAATTTGGAAATAAATAAAGGAGTAAAAATGATAAAAACATAAATAAGTATGGAAATAATACAGGAGTAAATAAAAACATCAGGAATAAAAATAAATACAAATAAATATGGAGATAAATTCAGGGGTAAAAAAAATCAGGAATAAAAAAAACACATAAATATATAAATAGAGACAGTAATAAATAAAATCAGGAACAAATACAGGAGTAAATAAAACAATTTGGAAATAAATTCAGGGCACAAAAATAAATATATAAATACAGACAGGAATAAATGAAATCAGAAACAGTAAAAAAACAATTTAATTTGGAAATAGATACAGGAATTAAAAAAACAACAACAAAAATATAAACAAAGACAGGAATATGGAGTGAATACAGAAATAAAAAACAACAAAATATGTACAGGCATAAATAAAAATTAATATCAAAATAAATATATATATATATATATATATATATATATATATATATATACATATACATACATAAAAAAGGGAATTAAAATACAGAAATAAATACATTTAAAAAAAAAATAAATAAATAAAATTTAATAATTAAAAAGGCCCTAACCTCTGCATTTATTTCCCCATATATGCATATTATTTCAGCATTATCTATCTGTTTCTGTATTTCCGGACTTTTCCACATTTATTTATTCCTGTATTTATTTTTCGACCTCCATCGATAGCAGTACAAATGTTATTGTTAATTAGCATGCATACATTTCTGAATTTGGAACTAAAGACACTTATGAATGATTCACTCACAGTGCATAAAAATATAAAATTAAATTGTACATATTTAGAATGAATTAGGAAACTATATGAAATCTAAGGTGGATTTTTAATTGACCGTGTTAACCACGTTTCCATGAGTATACTATAAATGAGGGGGCCATAGTGCTCCCTTAAACAGTGATTTAAGGGGTTTAATGTACTTAATTTGGATTAAATGCCATCAGCATCTCATCATGTGTAGTCACCTTCTAAAGCCAAACAACCTTTTCTTTCCTCAGAGCTTCTGCTTCTTCCTGGAACAAATGTTCATGCTTTGTAAATGCACTGTTTTTAAGCATGTCAGTGGTGAAAAGTTTCTTTTTCTTTACTCTGAGTGCATGTTAACCAGGCGAGCGATGTCGCTGCTTTTCTGTCATTCTGCTCTGTTTTCTGCTCACGTTGGTGTTTCTGGCGCGGGCTCAGAAATGGTTTCAGATGTTTGAGAAGCATTCGGTGCAGTGTAACACAAACGTAACAACTCTACACGTGTGCAGGTTTCCTGTTTTCCTTCTTCACCTCTCGTGGGATGTTGCAGCTTTCATGCCACCGTCATGATTAATTCACTGCACCTCGTCTTTCTCAAATGTTGAGCAACCATTTGTGTTTTTGCCCCAAATTTCTTCGCTGTGCACAAAAACAGACTCAACTCCAGTGTTTTTTGATAACGGAGAGCGAGAGGGCGGAGGGAGACAGACACAAGTAAAGTTAAGCTCAATGCAAACGTAAGTGTGGAAACAGATTTCTTTGAGAGGCATTCTGTAAGGTGTGAAAGTCTGAGTATTGTCAGAAGATGGACGCACATATACACATTAACACTGGAGCTGAGTCGTCTTCTTTTTCACTTTCACCAAATAGCACTTGCAGCATTCCATTGATGCTTTTTGTAATTTTTATGAAGTGTACATACAGTAACAGACTGCTAGATTGTGATTTTGTACTCATATTGTTATTTGTATGTTAATGGAGTTAATCAGAGCCAAATCTTTTAGGTTTAAAAGGTAAAATGATTGTAGTTTCTTCTGCGGTATGCACGCTGTGATCATGTTGACTGATATCGGGCTGCTTAAAGCAAATAGCTTGACATTTTGGTAAATTATACTTATTGGATTTATCCCAAGAGACCCAATAAACATATTTCCCAAGGTGTCAAACTATTTTCTTTAATTTTGATTATTTAAAAGGTATAAGGTGGCGCTTTAGCATCTCATCTGTGCTTCTCTTTCTGTTTACATAACTCACTTTTACTGACTGACTTCTTTTGAAAGAATGCAAAGGTTTTCTGGCTGTTTCTGATTTTCAGATTTGCGGCAGTTTTGCTGCATCTCTAAAGCATAACATCACAATGAATACTTTCAAAACTGCTGCAAATGTAGCTGAAGAACCGCCAAGACAGCTTTATATTCTTCACAAAAGAAAGGCATTAAAATGATCATCTTTCCCTTAACGCACACTCTCTGTATGGCCTACAGTCGCACTCACTGGTTTTCTTTGTAACACTTTGTATGCACACCTGTTCCTTTTTATTTTCATTGCAAAACACCCGCTGGATTTTATTTTCTTGTGACTTCTTTGAGGTTTTATTTCTTTACCCTTCATCTCTCTTTTTAACACTGTAACTCTGTGCACTAGTGTCAATAAAAAAACGACTTTGTATGTCCGAAGAAAAGGGACTCCGGAATTTTCTGTAGCGAGATCCGATGTCCACCCCCCTCCCTCAAACACAACCACATCCCACCCATCAACCTGCCTGAATCGTACCCCGCCCCACCCCCCCCCCCGACCCCTGTCTTGTGTCGTGGTAGCTAGCCTGTAGAGTAGAGGTTGTCCGTTTTTTTGTTCGCTGTTGTGCATGTGCACACGTGTCTGTCATGTTCTCCAGCTCGTGGTGTGTGTTCTGTCGTAGTAGTCAAGTTCTTTTATAGCACACGCCGTCACAGATCTGCACTCAGTGGTTGCCATGGTTTTACCCATGATCCAGTTTGGTGTGTAACAGTGGACTCTTTGGAAACTTTGAACCTGGGCAAGTATACAGTCACAACTTAGTACCATGTAGTAAGTAGCTGTAGCGAAAAGTAGATTTCAACTACAATCAGATCAGACTCCTTTTAGAAAACAAATGATTTTAGGCATCATATCTGTTGTGCATTGTAAGGGCATTAAAAGCTAATATAGTCCTCATAGATGTAGATACATTATGTTTTCTACTTGACATATTTTTATATGCCTGACTGCATTGTCTTTTGACCCTTATAATGCACACTGACTTGTATAATCCATAGCTCCCTACTAACATCTGCTTAACATTTACTGTTATTTTTCCTTTTTTTTTAACTATGTTTTTTAGTCATGTTTTAGCTGAGAATCCAAATAGAGAACTACAGTAGCTGTAGCTGAGCTGAGTGATTGTAGCATTTCTGTCATGCCTGAACATGACAGCTGACCCGTAGATTCAGACTGATTGTGTAGCAAACCTCGAAATTCATCGCCATGCACGCTGGTTACATTTAGAGGAATCATTTGGGGATTTTGAGCTTCTGAATGCGGGGATGTAGAAGCCTTTTCCTCCACTGAGAAGTGTCTGAGGAAAGAATGAAACCGTCACCATGAGAATTAAATGATAAGGAGGATGGCAGTGAATTTCATGAGTACAGGATTACCATTTTCTCCTTTATCTCACTCGCTGTTCTGTTCCTCTCCCCCCTCGTCTCGTCTCCCTCCTCTCTCCATTTTTCTATTTTTACTCTCCTCCTCCAGACAGTCCCGGTTCAGAGGACTCCCCGATGGGAAGTCCCCATGTGGTCGTTAATGGCAACGGCTCTGTAAATGGACAGGGGATGGGCGGTATCGGTGTCTTGGGTCAAAGTCCTGAGGGACGGCAGCTATCGCCTCTCACCAGCCCGCTGCTCACTGACGCCGGATGTGTCCGCAATGATGATGAAGACGAGGCGAGGAGGAAGGTAGATATAAAAATATGGAAAATTTGACATATAAAACATCTAAGAAATGGTCAAATAAAGACATTTATCAGTGGATTAGTGAATTGGTGGACAGATGGATAGATCTCTTTTTTAAAAAAAAAAAATGTTTTCTCCATTGTGAACAAAGGTTTCTCAAGTTTATTTCTAAAACGAAAGTACCAAAAATGAGGGCATATAAACATTACAGCAAAAAGCAGCCATTACTGACATTATCTCATTACAATGCAATGTTCTGCTGGGAAACCGACACACACCACCTACCCAGACACCATAACAGACAAATTACCCACCCCCCCAGCAGAACAATGTGCCACACGGCAAATACTACTCAAAAGTGTAACAAAGCACGTGTCAAAGAGCTCAAGGCGTCGACCTGGCCTCCAAATTCCCCAGATCTCAATCTGATCAAGCATCTATGGGATGTGCAGCAGGTACCTCAGAGGCAAGTCCAAGGTGGGGCCTCCTCAGACTTGGACTTGGATCAGATCCTTTGAGTCCTATGGGTTGAGAGGTCAAGTCGATGCTTTGAGCTCTTTGTAACATTCCTCGAGCAGTTTCTGCAGTGTGACATAGCTTCCTCCAGGGTGGGTGCAATGGTGTTTGGGTGGGTGTTGCATATAAAGTAGGGTTGCAGCGATATACTGTGAGATGTATACCAAGTTATGCAAATTGAAGGTTATCATACTTACGTATTTACAGTAGTAGAATCTCTCCTGTGCGTGCGCTTCTCTTTCATGTTTGACTGCCTATCAGACTTTTTACATCGTGTATTAATGATACTCGTTGCCTGGAGAGGTTGGAAAAAGATATGTTTCTTCCCTGTTCCAAAACCAAAATCAAACCCTGAAAAGTGTAGGGTTAGCTAGCTAGCTACTGAAGATATAGCCTACTGAATGTATACACATGCTGCTTTTGCTTTTTAATGATTATAACAGTGAAACAAAGGCCGACCCTGCTGTACAGGAACCAGTGAAGAGAAGCAGGGAAACTTTGCTGATATTCAACCACCTGTGTGTCATCACATTGTGTGCAGTTGACCCCTCTGTCTGCTTCTCTCTGGAATCACTGTTTCATTTTCCCAAAAATATGGTAATATTTCTTCAGGGAGTGCAGGTAGTTACAGTGTGGGCTGCATGCTTACTGTGACAGCTTGTCGGACCATCACAAAGGGGCGGAGCTTAGCGAAAGGTCAATTATAATGAAGTACTGCTATAAAAATTTAGCTGTAAACCCACGTAGTGTGAACTTAATCTGTCCCAGTTTACTAAATTTATGAGCATCTCTGATCCAGGCCTCATGAAGGAGAGGTTGACCTCCAACAAAGAAATATTAGTCATCTCACCAATAACACGGAGAAGGCCACAAGGTCTGCTGTAATTCTTGGCTGGACCGTGGTATGTGGTATTAACCCAAACAGTGCTGTTGAAGCAGTTGGATCAAAGGGCACCTTGTAACATTTCAAAAACACTGGACTAATAGTTGTTAAGAGAAGGGCAAGATCAAAACGTATGAATCACTGAGGCAGGAGCTTGTCCACATCTTACTCTGTCAACAGGGTTAGTATCAGAATGAATCTGAGAACGCATATTTGGCCCACATGAATAAAAGTCGACCCAGCGAGGAACATGATCCCATAGATTATTGATGCTGTTTTGATAATGAGGAACTCTTGAGGAGAGAAAATTCTCTCATATCCAGATGAGATGATACCACTTGATGTAGGGGAAGGTAATAAAAAAAGCATGATGTCATCTTTCTGTTTTTGTCCAGAAGTTCCCCACAGACAAGGCCTACTTCATCGCCAAGGAGCTGTTGACCACAGAGCGGACCTACCTCAAAGACCTGCAGGTCGTCACAGAGGTAAGGAGGATGCGTGCTTGCTGTCATGTCGATGCTAACTGCACATTCGTTCTTAACGGGATGATAGAGAGAAGGAAAAACTTTAATGAGCCATCTGTGTTAAGACCAGGAGCTCATCTGGCCAAGTGTAAACACATCCCCTTGAGTATACACCCCCAAAGACGCAGCGAGCCAAGGTTGGTCACTTTAAAGCCTTCTTGCTGGAATAGTGAGTCAAAGCTGGTTATTTAAAGCTGGACATTTTGAGCTGAAGTGCGTCTTGTAAAAGCTCACGTGCTGGAGCGATGAGTCAGAGCTGATTTGTGCTGGAAGTTGGTGTTTTTACAGCTTCAGTGTTGGGAAAGTTAAACCAAAATCACAAGCTGATGGTCTTTTCTGTCATGTGACATTAATATTACATTAGATTACCAGACCAGCCTTCTGTTCCAGTGTTTGGACTGTTTTATTCACATCCCGAAAATGGGCTTTTATGTGCATTTAGTTTGGCCCAGGACATAAACTGAGGTTAAACATCTGAGGCTTTATGGGAATATTTCTGCGCAGGACAGATGACAGCTTCCCTTTCAGCATGTTTCGGTTGTGCTTTTTAAATGACATTCTCTTTTGTTTTTCCACAATGCATGTGTTATAATTCACGTCCTTTTAAAGTCTGCAAACTTGTATCCTGTTTGGTCTTTACACAGACCCTTAGCTCCCGGCCCTTTAGTTTACAAGTAAAACCACTCTCAAGCTCGCTCTGCATGCATAAATACAACATCTGCATCTTAAATCCTGGGATAAAAGTGCAGCTTAATGTGGGTCAGACTTTGTCTTCGCTGTTTATGGGATTCAACTTGTGTGTTTTTACTGTCTGTTACTGACACACAAGGGGAAAATCAGCAGCAGGAGGGCAGTAAACAGAGGTTTAAGCACCTGCCTGCATTACCTTAATGGTATTAGGCTGACCTATGACCTCGCTGTGGAGGCAGAAATATCATATTCCCCCTCTGCCGTGTCTTTTTCCCCTCAGCTGTTTTCTTCCCAACAGTAGTTTCCACCCTTCTTTGATGTGGCAGGAAGGCGTGCGCTGGCGCTTTATAAACCCTCTTAAATATTTTCTTTGGCTGGCACCGCTCAGGCCTGAGATCCCACACCCTCTCCTCCCTCCTCCGTCTCTTCTCTCGCTGTCACCCTCCCCTCTCTCCACTGGGTCCTTCTGTGAAACAGCTGGACGGCCTCCTGTCAGCGCTGGCTGTCATAATCGTGTGTGATTTACTCTGAAGGGGAATATAACACCTCCGTGTCAGGGGGGTGGAGTGCACTCGCTCAGGGCCGGGAGGGTCACAGTGTGTGCGCGAGCTGATGGTTATCCTCGGTGCAAACAATGTCATTGTGCTTTCTAGTCAAATCAGTCATTCTGACCCACCGACCTGCTCATCAGGCATCTGTGTGTGGTGTGTGTGTGATTCCACATATATGTCACGGTTAACCTGGGCTTATGGAGGTTGTTGGGCACAAGGCCAAATGAGCTTTTTTGCTTTTCATGTAGGTGAATGAGGAAAAGTCACTTTCACAGAGATTACTTGTTGGAATCATGTCTAAGCCCTTTCCTAAATTATTTACCATCTACACTGTAACTAATGATTCTTTGATTATCAGAATAGTGATAGATCTTGTCCCGTCGCCCACAGATTCTGTATAAACAGCAAATATCTGTTTATAGGAATTACCAATAGATTAATTGCTTTGTCTATGAGCATTTTATACCCATCCAGACTTAATAAAAATGTTTAAAATCCCTCCTTAAACTTGTGTATTGCTTGACTCCGTACCCACTTGCATCTTACTTCCTTTAATGTGGCTCTCACACGTCACTGTAGGAACCGTCAAGCTCGAACTTTTGGTCCGAATCGGAAAATTTAAATGTCAGATCCTCCTCTTTTTTAATCTTAATTTTGCAAGCGATGCATGTTTTCTGTTTTTCCACATGCCCACATGTGTAATCAATGTTGTATTTCTGTCTCTGCCTGTTGCAGTCCTTCCAGAGCGCTGCGGGGAAAGACGAGGCCTTCCCAGACTCCGTGAAGAGCCTGATTTCTGCCAACTACGATCCCATCTACACGTTCCACCAAGGATTCCTCAAAGAGGTGGAGCAGCGGCTGGCTCAGTGGTCCGTATCTGTCTGTTCTCATTCAGAAAACTGAAGTTTGTTGCATTTCCACGGAGACAGAAAGCGATCGCAGACAGGAGCATTGTAGAAAAACATCCATTCCGCTGTAGTGTCTCATGTGTCCCATGCTGTAGTGTCACCATGAAGCTTTTCTAATTTGACGCATCATGCTTCACAATAACATGATGAAAAACTTCGAAGAAGAAGCACAAATAAGGGCATTTAATGTGGGTGAGCATGGGAACTAATTGTGCACAGTCTTCATTTCCTCCTATGGGAATCTTGTCTGTGTTATTTCTGTAATGACATACAGGAGGAGACACACACTCAAACACACACGCACACACAAACCTTGTTTTTGGAGAGGGCCCAAGGACTTGCTGGTAAGATGAATGGGATTGTGGGAATTGAGTAAAGATTTTCCAGTCCTGTGTGGGAGAAACGTAGCTGTAGCCTGACATCTACTGGCGAATAGATGTTACTGCACATGAAAGGAGCGCTCCAATGAATTTGTTTTCTCTTCTTTAGGGAGGGTCGCTCTAATGCCCACATTAAAGGAGACTATCAACGAATTGGTGACGTTCTCCTGAAGAACATTCAGGGTCTGAGGGTAACTATACCTCACTCTTATTATTTTCTTTTACACCATAAACCTTGAGATGTAAGTAGACACTGTCGAAGCTCCTCTCTGAATGATTCTTTCATTTGCGTCTGCAGCAGTTGACAGTTCATCTTCAGAAACACTCAGAGTGCCTGGTGGAACTGGAACGGGCCTGCAGGTAGGTGAATACCGGTGTAAGAAAGGCTAACACCAGCACCATGCCCTGTAGGAGCTTTTTGAAAAGCAGCATTTCCCCTCCTCCTCGTCCCTCAGGTCCAGTCGGAAGGTGGAGGCCGTGTGTCGAGACTTTGAGCAGCAGAGAGTTTGCTACCTGCCCCTCAACATCTTCCTCCTCAGGCCTCTCCACCGCTTGCTGCACTACAAACTCATCCTGGAGAGGCTCTGCAAGCACTACCCGCCCACCCACGACGACTTCAGGGACTCCAGAGGTACATATGTGCTTCCTGTGTATGTGACAGAGGTTGGAGTAAGTCACACATGTGCAAGTCTTAAGCAAGAAAATCATGCACAAGTCAAGTCATACTCCTACTAATAAAAATGTAACTTTTTTTATCACCATGTTTTATATCTTCCTTAATCCATGTGTAGCGGCTCTGGCGGACATCTCTGAGATGGTGCTGCAGGTCCAAGGCACCATGATGAAGATGGAGAACTTCCAGAAGCTTCTCGAGCTCAAGAAGGATCTGACCGGCATCGAGAACCTCGCCATCCCCGGGAGGGTTAGACTCTTACTTTTATTTCTTTTAAAGGGATTACACGTTGGTGTTATTTAAATAGTCAGGTTCAATGTTTCAGGCTTAAATTATTCAGTGACAAGACCTGCGACATTCTGCAAACATTTGTATCTCTGCTTCCTCCCTGTTGCTTATTTCTGATGATATTTTTGTGTTTATCTTACAGGAATTCATCAGGCTGGGTTGCCTCAGCAAGCTCTCAGGGAAGGGCCTTCAGCAGAGGATGTTCTTCCTGGTGTGACACTTCAGCAACTTTTCAAAGAGAATCTAATATTGGTGACAGCGAAAAAGAGGAACTCACTCCCACTTCTTCTTTTGTTCCTTCCTCCGCAGTTCAGCGATTCCTTGGTGTACACCAGTCGAGGAATGACCCCAACCAACCAGTTTAAAGTTCACGGCCAGCTGCCTCTGTATGGCATGACGGTGCGTCACCATATTCCATTAACGACGTGTTTTTAAAAACAATTTGAGTCACTTCAAGCATCAGAGTGCAGGATTAACTGGTGCAGAACTGAAACCTGCGCAAAGTTTAAGGGTGAAATTGTGTTTTATTTAGATGTTAAGACTTATTTTTACATCAGATGTTTTTGTTGTAAGAGGTTATGGTATTTTTTTGTAAATGCATTGTCCGAATGTTCGATGTATGAGGTCTGCAGCTCAGGAGCGTGTGTTTTTTTTCCAGATCAGAGAAAGTGAGGAGGAGTGGGGAGTCCCTCATTCGTTCACCTTGTTTGGACAGCGGCAGTCTGTAGTTGTGGCAGCCAGGTATACACAAACACAACCCTGCAGTTACATACACTTTTCTTTACGTAGTAATGACACAATTTATAATAAACACCACAAAATGGAGGTGGTATATTAAAACCACCTACATTTACAAGAACAAAGCATTTCCACAACATGCAGATACATAAAGAAACTATTCAACACAGAGTCTCTCTCTGTCCTCCTCTCTGTCTCCGTCCAGCTGTGCGCCAGAGATGGAGCGGTGGGTGGAGGACATCAGGATGGCCATCGACCTTGCGGAGCAGAGCAGCAGCCTGAGCACTGACCTGCTGTCCACCAGCCCCTCTGACAACAGTGAGTCTGCCCTTTACTGTACAAAGAAACACATAATGTGTGCGTGTGTGTGTGACACTCACCGCGGACTTCCCATATTTCAGTTTGCGGGGGGGGTCTGGGAAACTTTTGAGTGTCAGTCACTTCATTTCCTGCATTCTGGCACTGGTTTTATGCAGCAATTTTTAGTGGAAAAGTCTTTTTTTATTTTTGATATTGCACATATATATATATATTTACATATTAATTTGCAAGATTTATAATTGGATTCTTTTTCTAAACTTTACCTTTAATTGAAGCTTTATTTGTGTATATACAAATTTGTGTTTTTTTTAATTCCTTCACTAATTTCAAAGTAAGATGGTCTTTCAGGTTTATGCTTGTTGTTTTCTTGATAATATAGACATGTGTTCGGCCTTTGAGTTGATGATTCCTAACACCTGTCCTACTTCGTATAAATGCCAGTCAAGTAACTAGAGTTTCCTGAAACACTGATCCTTACGAGGTGAATTAAATGCATCAAAATCAGTCTGTCTGTGAGGCAGCACCTCACTAGAGTGACATTTTTCTCAGTTTTCTCATTCATTTAGAGGATTTGTATCACCATTCCCAAAAAAAAACTGCTTCCTGCCCGAACATCACTTAATCATCAAAGTATTGCAGGACTGTCTGAGACTCTGTGGGAACTAGAGGGTTCAGTCACAAAAAGCCCACAGGGAGAGTTATTTCCGGATGTTTCCACATGGGATTCGTCACCCACGATGCCTTTCTTTGCCAAAATGTCCCAGCTGAAGTTAATGTGACACAGAGACCTCAGCTGGGACCTGCACTTCCCACAGACTAAGGGTATATTTCAATCCTTTCTTCTCCCGCTAACACGACAGACGGCTGCTGTCAGCGCCTCATGAATAATCTCACCGGATTGTTCCAGGTGGTCTTTCATCATATTTTTTAATGTCACCTGATATATGTAGGTCCAGGCACCAGCTGTCGCCCCCTTTTCTCTTCTTCTTTTCACTTCATTCTTTATCATAAACGCCTGTCACCCTGTTCAGCGAGGCCTCCACCTGGTGACCTTTGCTTTGACGTCTCCATTGTCTAATTTTTAACTCAAACTGTTAAAGAGTATTCGCTTACAAGTTACAACAAAAGCTTTTTTCCCTCCTTTATTTCATCCAGACTGTATTGAAATTGCTTTGATCACTGTTTTGTCTCAGCAGCGCTTTGTTCTGTGTAAAATACCTGCAGCCACGTTAAAACCATAAATGTGGGTCAACATAAATGAGCAGCCCTAGCTTGGTTAGGCGTACTCAGCAATAGCCAGAGTGAAGCTATTAAAGCCAGATTGTTGCTGCAAAGTTAAATCCAAATCTTCAGCATCAGCAGCGCAAAAAAAGCCAAAGCAGGAGGCCCAAACCAAGCGTAGTATTTCCAAGTGTAGTTGTCCAGTCGCAATTTCCTCCACCAGCTGCTACTAGTTAAAATCCACAACATCAGCCAGTTGTGTGTAACAAAAGAGGCTGCAGGATGTTGCAGAGCTTGTTTCTCTGGGATTTTAGAGTCAGCGTTTTGGTATTTAATTCTGTGGCAACATTCGTGACATGAAAGCAGTTTCATTAAAGTAAAACTTGATATTTATTGTCAGTATTTTGAAAGCACAGATGATTTAGTCTGAAAGACATACCGGATTAGAAACCCACAAAGTGTTTTATCTTCATGCCAACAATGCTGAAGTCATCTCTTTGTCTTTAGCCTTTAATAGTTGCCATTGCTGTTGTTTTTCAAACAAGTGTTTATTATTTTTAGAAATAAATTTTAAAACCAAATTATCCCAGTATAGTCATTCCTCCTCTGCTCCCTAACATATCCCCCAGCATCCTCCCAAAATAAAATTAAGCATAACTGCAAATAATAAACAATATTTAAATGCGTAACAGCAGGGGTGTAGCACCAAATTCAGAGCCCTATGCATATACAGTTTCTCAGGGCCCCCCACCCATCCTCTCTTGATCCGTCTCTCTCATACATGGTTTATTTATTTTTTTCAATGTGTTTGCTTTTCTTTCTTTCTTTCTTTCCCTTTCTTAAAGCGGGATTTACACTTGTGCATATTTGTGCGGTGGTGTGTCTGTGTCACTCTGCTGTTACACCTCCAAAACACTAGCCTGCAGCAGAGGTTTCTGTGAGATGCTGTAAAGTGTAGTTAATTTTCCCCACAAATACAAAATGCTAACGTTATTAGCACAAGCCTATGGCATTTTACATTGTATACATTAGCCTAGCGTTTAGCATGGATTTCCTCTGCTCATATAAATCCAGGGACAACAACGACATTAAACAAAGGTTAAGTTCAAAAGTTCGGACTTCAGAGAGCTTCCACTATGTTTTTTTAATACAAAGTTTTTCATCTGATTATATTAGCCGAGTTATTGTACTAATTAGAAATAAAAATTGCAAACAAAGCCAAACTTTCATTTCAGGCTTTTTGAGGACCCTTCTCCTATTGAGGCCCTAGGTAATCAGTCCCATTTCTACCCCCTCTGCAACATCCCTGCGTAACAGATGTACAACAGCCTCAATTAGATGGACACAAATGAGAAAAAACAGAAAGGAATTAAAAAAAAAAAAGAAAAAACAGGAAATATCAAAAGAAAAAGGAAAAAAATAAATAAAATGCAAATCAATCAATAATGTAATAATTTGTTCAATGAAAGTATGTTGGAAATAATTTACTTTCATTTTTTTAAATTCAGCAAGTAATGTGTTTTATTTTACCACTCTACTGAAAGCTTTTTATTTATCATCATTATTGTGATGTTCAACAAACTGCTACATATTGCATACTTTTCTTATATCCTGCAGCTCCATTATAGATGAACTGACTTGACTTGTTATGATTGTACACATCAGTTTATTAGATGGTGGATAATGTGTGTGTGTGTGAGCACAGTTTCTTTCTAACCTGCGCGTTTGAACTCCCCGTCGTTCCCCAGAGCTGTCCGAGGACGGTGGAGCCGAGTCGGAGGACGAGCTCTGCGGCTCACGCTCGTCCCTGGAGCGCCAGGGTCACCGTGGTAACACCACCGTGCACGTCTGCTGGCATCGCAACACCAGTGTGTCCATGGTGGACTTTAGTGTTGCTGTGGAGGTACCACGTTGTGTCTCTTTAATCGTCTTCTCTCCACACATCTCACACCTGTTTGTCCTCTCGAGTCTTACAGCTGTGGAGTCCAGACTTATGTCTTTGTCCAGTGTGTCCCACAGACAAAGGGCCGTCAAATGTCCCTTGTCTTGCTTTTCTTCTCATGTCTGTGTTTTTGTCCTTTCTCTCTCTTCTACACCTCCATCTTCATCTCTCCCATCTTGTGTCTTGCCTGTCTTCCATTTGTCTGTTTGTCCATTTCCACCTCCATGTCCACGCTGACCTTACTAGAGGACAATAGTAGTCCAGCCAGTGAGTTGTCGAGGCCCCTCAGCAGCCCTCAGGGGCCCGTGTCACTTGCTGTGGTTTGCTGGTACAGAACACAAAGCCTGTCGTTTAGTGACACCTGCTGGAGCAGAGAGGTACTGCAACGGCCACAGCTGCTCCAAAAGATTAACAGCAACTGTACGATGAACTTTCTGATAATCAGAAAACTAAATTCTGCTAGAAACACTGGTAACAAGACTGCTGAGAGAGTGTGTTTAATATTCCTGAAGTATCACTTTGCCAACCTCCTGCCAGGCAAGTTAAATGTAAAAGAGAGTTTTCTGAAATTACCCTCCTACCTTTACCTAACCTCCCCTGTCTTTCTTCCCCATTCCTAACACTATAATGAAATGAATGGCTTTGTCTCCTATATAGCCTCGCATTTCTTTGATTGACTCAGTTCTCTCTTGTGTTTCCAGAACCAGCTGTCAGGTAACCTGCTGAGGAAGTTCAAGAACAGTAACGGCTGGCAGAAACTCTGGGTGGTCTTCACCAACTTCAGCCTTTTCTTCTACAAGTCACACCAGGTTAGATATATATGCAGTAAGAGTGCAATGACAGGGACACAGGGACACAGGAATTAGAGCTGGGGTAGGTGGAAAGCTGAAAAAGGCAAAAAAAAAACAAAAAAAACAGTAGCATTTGAAAATATACTCTCATCCTGCAGCTCTCAGCTCTCAGTCCATTTACGTACATAGTTAAATCGGGCTACAGTTATAGCTCGACCAGGCGATTTAATTGGACCGCTGTCCTTGTCCCAGTATACAAGCACGGGACAGAAGTATGTCCAACTCTGCTCAGTTACTGCCTCAAGCGAGGGAGTTCAAGTATCTGGAGTATATGGTAGTATATGGAGCTTGAGATGGATTGGCGGTTTGGTGTGGCTTTAGCAGTGATGCAGACGTTGCGCCGGTCGGTCGTGGTGAAGAAGGAGCTGAGCCGGAAGGCAAATCTTTTAATTTACTGGTCCATCTACATCCCAACCCTCACCTATGGTCATGAACTCTGGGTAGTGACCAAAAGAATGAAATTGTGGATACAAGCCGCAAAAATGAGTTCAGTCCATGGGGTGGCTGGGCTCAGCCTTAGAGATAGGGTGAGGAGCTCGGACATCTTGAGGGAGCTCGGAGTAGAGCCGCTGCTCCTTCATGTCGAAAGGGGTCAGTTGAGGTGGTTCAGGCATGTGATCAGGATGCCAACTGGTAGGAGGCCCCGGTGCTCTGGATATAGATTTCTTCATGTTGTTACCGGCTTCTTCTTCTGTTCACAATAAAATGATTTTCTCTAATGAGGCTCCAGCTAAAGTAAGCTACATAAGCATAAACTTGATGCTGCAGCTGTGAGGCTTTCGCTCTGGTTAGCAGAAGGCTAAACTATTAGCAGCATTTTCTGTCCTTCTCTGAAACACTTTGCTGATATTGACACGTTTTGTTGTTGTTATTGACCGACTCTCTTTTTGAAAAGTCCGTCTTCCTCTTTTGGGTTGCTTTGCAGTGTAGGCAGTTGTTGCCAATGCTGGAATAGAAACCTCTGTGGGATTCTCTGCCATTAAATCAGGCTTTCACCGAAGGGACACGCATCTCCATCTGAATTTATAGAACAGCCAATAGGAACGTCGTCTCTCTCTTAAATGACTTGTGAGACTCCCATCATGGCCCAGATTTTCCAAAGCCTGAGAACAGAGTCAAGACGAGTCTAGTTTTCTCTCAGTGGGACAATTGCCCAATTACACTAAAATTAATTTGCCTACCCCAGCTGTAAGTGGTATTGGTCTGATAAAGGGAAGTGGTCAAGCAGTAATATGCTGATGCATGAAAGTTGAGGATTTCGTGTCCTTCTGGCCCATCTGCCCACAGGATGACTACCCTCTGGCCAGCCTCCCTCTGCTTGGTTACTCCGTCACCGTTCCGTCAGAGTCGGAGAACATCCATAAAGACTACGTCTTCAAACTCCACTTCAAATCCCACGTCTACTACTTCAGATCAGAGAGCGAGTACACCTTTGAAAGGTACGGTATTTTGGGTGTGGGAAGTTGATCACAGGAAGAGCGTAAACGATTTTACCAACTATATTTAATTTGTCTCAGGTGGATGGAGGTGATCCGCAGCGCCACCTGCTCTGCCAGCCGCTCCCTGCCGAGCACCAGGAAGGACCTTTACTGATGAGTCTCCACCGAGAGACACTCACCTGGGTGAAGATCTGGACTTTAGTCTGCACAAACACCTGAAAAAGACTCTTCTTAAAGACACAGGATCACTG
Source organism: Epinephelus cyanopodus (assembly GCA_026686955.1). Classification (NCBI taxonomy): domain Eukaryota; kingdom Metazoa; phylum Chordata; class Actinopteri; order Perciformes; family Serranidae; genus Epinephelus; species Epinephelus cyanopodus. The sequence goes on along the minus strand of CM048937.1, from coordinate 3,053,640 downwards.
CTAATACCTCTGGATAGCTGATTCACACATGCATCACTCAGAGGTCCTCCCACTTCACCTCCTGTAATTTCCCTCTTATTACACACCCTCTGCACCTCTAGTGTCTGATCAGAAATGTCTGTGATGTAATTCATAAAGTTATTTTACTTTTTTCGACTCCAGACTGGCAGCACAAAGTCTCGCTGGCAACATTTTCCTGTTTATTTTCGTGTTTGTGCCACTGAGTGTCCTTCACGTGCACACACAGCAATTTAATGTTCACCCCCGACTACATATCCTGTTTATAATAAGGAGGATTTTTATGATAAAGCTGAATGAAATACACAAGATTTACCAGAAGTATTTGGGACACTGAAGCATGAGTGTGTGCACCGTAGTGTTTCTGCATTTTAAAGGTTTCCTTTGACACATTTGTGATGAGATTAAAACATGTATGTAAAATGCTTGAATAGAATCAAAGCCAGGAGTTTAAACTGTGTGCATGTGAGCACACTCATAGTGATGAGAGTGTTTTCTAAATATAATTAGATGAATTAAATGTGATGCCAGTTTGGACACAGTTAAAAAAACATCCATCTTTTCCTTTTTGTAAGGCGACTTTTTGTACAATACTTTGATACACTGTGAAATGTTCTTTTTTTTTTTTTCATGATTTCCTGTACGTCGTTTTTAACAGACAGATGATTTCAAAACTGCTTCCGATGCCAACAGAGATTTCACTGGTCCATTTGCCAAAAACCTTCCTCTTCTGTACTCCTCTAGTTTTCTGGATTTTACTATTCTAAATAAAGATGAGAAAAGATTGTGTTCATATGAAAAACATGCCAGAAATTGATGTGTTTTGTTTGTGTCTTGTTGTTCATGAGTAACAATTCATGAAAAAAGGAAAACCTCAAATATTAAAGAGGAAGGAATGTTATTAGAGGTGTAACATAAAATTAATGCTACAGTAGCAACCAATGGGTCAAACGTGAGAGACTGCAGATGTTCTGTAAATGTAGTCATGTTTTTGACCAAATATTTATTAGTTTTTAAACTTTTACCACAAACAGAAGATGCATACATTATGAAATCCCCAAATGAAAGTGACAACAGATGCAACTGAGAGGCAAAAGCAAGACAACCCCGAAAAAGGGAATGGTTTTTCATGTGGTGGCCACACACAGTTGCTCTCTCCTTATCCTTCCTCACTGATTCTTCCCTAGTTTTGTGTGTCCTTGTCACTACTGGTAGCATGAGGCGGTACCTGCAGCCCAGTCAGGTTGCACAGGTAGTCCAGCTCCTCCAGGATGGCACATCCATAGGTGTGGTTGCAAGAAGGTTTGCTGTGTCTCCCAGCACAGTCTCAAGAGCATGGAGGAGATACCAGGAGACCGGCCGTTACACGAGGAGAGCTGGACAGGGCTGTAGAAGGGCATCAACCCAGCAGCAGGACCAGTATCTGCTCCTTTGTGTGAGGAGGAACAGGAGGAGCACTGCAATGAAATATTTCAAAGATGATAAAAACATGATTGCACAAACTTTGTGACATATTGCTCGAAACTTAAATTACTGTCACATTCAAAAAACAAGATTGTTATCAAAATAGAGATTGTTACCATCGGGCCCCAGCAAGTTACACAACAAACTCTGCCTTTGGCTGGTCCCATGTTGGATTAAATCAAACCTGTTGCAAGAAATCTTGGAGTCTGGTTTAATTTGCTTGCAAGGTCCTCAAATGACACTAAATCAAACTGCATTCCATGTCTGCCTTTAACAGATGGTGCTATTCCATTAATCCACTGTGCTAAAATGGTCTTTTTGGCAGCATAGATAAGAATACAGTATAATCTTTTCCTATATTTTTTCAGATAGCACATTAGAGCAGTACCTTTGTAGATTCATCATTCAAACCTTTATTTAGGTCTCAGGAAATCAGCTGAGGGAGTGATGTTGAGTATAAACAGAGACAATAAAATCAGTCACTGATCAAACAAAGAACCATCATGCATACCAATGAGACAGAAATGATACAAAACAACAATAGCAATAAATGAGTAGAAATACAGTGTGATAAACACGTTGTGGTGTAAAGCATTTACACTCAAAACAAGATCTGAAATGAAGCATTTTAACAGCCATAAGGGTGGCAGAGAGTCCAAGTTTCAGGTCTTTTGCAGATTATTCCATGTATGAGGTACACTAAGAGAATGACATATTCCTAGTTCAGTTAAGATTAAGAGAGTGTGAGGCAACAACCTATTCTGTGAAAGAGTACCAAGGTTATGTGAGGTCAGGGTTAAAAGGGATGAAATATAGGGTGGAAGCATCTGTATCAAGGCTTTATAAATGAACAAATGCCACTGCTGTTTCCACCTCACAGCCAAATGTGGCCAGCCAACCTTTCGGCAAAGGTGGCAGTGACGACTGCTGTAACAATCATCTGTTATGAAACTTAGAGGCAGCAGCTTCTCCGTATGTGTATGTAGCAACCATAATCTAAAACAGATGGATATACAGATTCTACAATCCTTTATCTATACAAAGGAAAACAGTTCTTATTTCTGTACGGAAAGCTAAGTATTGTCTTCAGTTTGGCAGTCAGAATTTCAATATGGTGCTTAGAATTGAGATGGTCATCCAGCCAGATACCGAGGTATTTATACTGTTCGACTTTCTCTATGGATGTGTCATATGCAGAAAGAATATTGAAAGATCCAGACTGAGTAGTCTTGGTGAACAGCATCCATTTGGTTTTGTCTGAGTTAAGTACCAACTTATGATTATATAACTGAAGTTGGAGCAATTCAAAAGATGATTGTAGACATTCAATGGCTGATTGTGCAGATGTTGCAAAGCAATATAAAACTACGTCATCTGCATACAGATGAAATTTACAGGATTCAGGGGGCCTGAGCCCTGTGGGACACCTTTAGTAATATTTAAAAAACTGGAATGAGCATCAACCATCTTTGCTCAGGCTCAGTAATGCATTCTGCAATTAGTGGCACTTAAAATTTGACTTGTGTCTTACTCATTGTCTTATGACCCAAGACAGTGAGTAAGATTTTGCAGTAGTTCCTGTTGGCACATGGGCGTGCGAACATTGTGTGTATTTACCAGGAATGACAATGTTCTTCTCATCTTGTTGAGTGTATGGCATCATTGCACATTGTGGTAACACCAAATGGTGCAAGAACTGTCACAGAAGCTGTTTTGAGTATTTTACTAAGTGTTTTTACGTCTATGGATAGATTTTGTCAAAGTGTCACATCTGTGCAAGACAGTCACAAAACTTTAGAAGTATCTAGCTGAGATTAGAATGCAGGTCTAGTTTGAAGATGGGTGTCGTCTACATAAGGGGGTTGGATGTACAGGAGTAGGAAGTAGGAAGTGGCCATTGGCTACCACCTTTCTCCATTGCAAGATATGCTCTAGCCTTAAACTGTATTACTTTTGTATGATTGCAGACTAAAACTGATTTTTTGTGTCCCCAGATATCTTTTCATTCTTTATCATTGATTGTGGCATAAAGCTGACAGACCTGTTTTGGGTGTGGCATTAGTTTTGTTCACACCTACTATAGCCTGCGGATGCTGTTGGACACCCAAAGAATGTGTGCAACTATTGAACAACAAGGCATTACTGTAATAGCAAGGGTATGCTGCTCCCACGTAGCCCACCATTGCTGTAGGGGAACAAGAATCCGAGACACTACTTCTTTAGTGGCTGGGTCCTGGACCCTCTGAATCAACACTCCATCCACCATTTCCAGCTGGACCCACTGCCCAAGGAGCTAGATCACTGTTGCGGTCTCATTGCTACGCTCCTTTTTTTATGGGTAGTTGCCCTCTGCTGACATAGTACCGCAGGCGCTGGATTTAGGGTCCCCCTCCTGTTATGACTGCCAGTGGTCAGGGCCCCAGACAGCATGAATTAGACATGTCTCGGCCTCAAAGATTTCTTTTGGAAGGTAGCTTTGAACCTGTGGTGAAAATTGAGACAGCACATACGCATTAGCATTTTCCTTCCCTGGCCTATACTTCACATCAAAGTGGTAGTTAGCAAGCTGGGCCACCCAGCGCTGTTCTACTGCCCCCAGTTTGGCTGACTGGAGGTGCACCAGGGGGTTGTTGTCTGTAAACACTGAAATGAGCACCCCAGAGGAAGTCTTTGAACCTGTCAGTTACAGCCCATTTTAAAGCAAGAAGTTCGAGCTTGAAACAACTATAGCTAGCGTCATTCCACTCTGCCGGGTGGAGACTGCTGCTGGCATAGGCTATTACACATTTTTTGCCTTCCTGTATCTGTGCAAGGACTGCACGTAGGCCTGTAAGGCTGGTATCAGTGTAAACTCGTAAGGGGAGGGTGAAATCTGCAAAAGCACGTATAGGGGCCTGCACAAGTGCCTCCCTCAAAGCTTTGAAGGACTCCTCACACTCTGTGGACCATGTTACAGGGGCTTTCTTCTCACCTTTGGGGATGCCAACCTAAAGGGCGTTGAGCGGTTGTGCTACTTTGGAAAAACCAGCAATAAAGTGGCGATAGTAGCCAGCAAAACCAAGAAATGACCTCATTTGGCTGACAGTGTTAGGTGTGGTCCAGGTTTGTACACAGGCTATCTTCTCGGGGTCCGGTGCCACACCTTTCCACTGACAACATGTCCCAGGAACTTCACCTGCCTCTGAAAAAGAGTTCTTTTGTCAGGTCTTAGCTTCAAGCCAAAGTACCCCAATCTTTTAAATACCTTTTCGAGGTCTTTCAGGTGGGAGTCAAAGTCGGCAGAGAAGATGATGACATCGTCCAGGTATACTAATGCAGATTCAGAGACTAACCCCCCCCAGACATCTCTGCATCAGCCTCTGGAAAGTAGCCGGGGTGTTACAGAGCCCAAAGGGCACACGCTCAAATTCATACAGCCCAAAGGGAGTGCAGCAGGCCGTGTTCTCCCTGTCTTGAGGTGCAACTTCCACTTACCAGAAACCACTGGCTAAGTCAAGGGTGGAATAGTATTCTGCTTTGGAAAGAGTTGTTAGTGCTTCTTCAATACGTGGTAGTGGGTGAGCATCTTTATGAGTGACTGCATTAAGTTTGCGACAGTCAACACAAAAGCGCAACTTACCATTCTTGCGGACAAGGACGATGGGGGCGGCCCATGGACTGGAGCTCTCCTTTATCACTCCGGCCTTTAACTTGTCCCACAAGAGGCTACGGACTTCCTGGTACATGGTCGGCGGTATGGGCCTGTACCGCTCTCGGATTGGTGCCGCAGTGCCAGTGGGAATATTGTGCTGCACCTCTCCTGGACATCCAAAGTCCTCATCATGCTTCGCAAAGAGATGTCCTCAGTTCTGCAGCATAACTTTCATCTTTTCATCTGCTGGGCATGTGCTCTAAAAGTGACTCTTGACCTCCCCCCTGATTCTGTGGTTCTGTGTCTCTCCTGCTGATGTGCTCGCCTTGGGCTTGGGCTACTTAGCCTCTGATCTCTTTGTTGATGAGGGGTAGGACTACGAGGGTAACACTGGTGGCTGATTGGACTACTGTGAGGGGGAGTTACCTGCTACACTGGGGGGAAGCGGAACGTCTGGAATTCTTACTGGATGGTCTCACGTGTATGCCCCTTCACTTCTTACAGGATCTCCTCCTTTAACTCTGCCTTCCAACCTTCTGCCTGGTTTGGCGCTACCCTCCTGTCCATAACAGAGGCCACTGTTGACTCCAGCCACTCTCCCTCCATCTGGTCCATCTCCATGTCCAGAGCCAGTTGCCGAATCCTGGCAAATGTCAGCTCTGGAGTTTCTCTAAGCTGTCTCCTTACCCCACTTCTAATGGCTCCTGGTTGCAGTCCTGAGACAAATTGGTCACGTAGTTGAATGTCCATCCTTTCAGGAGTCTGGGGGTCTCTGGTCTGTAGCCTTTTACTTAGCTCTCAAAGGCGAAGAGCATAGGCTTGAACGGTTTCTGCTGGCTTTTGTCTGCAGTCAAAAAACATAGAGCAAAGTGAGCCCACAAATTGTCTATCACCATACAGTTCATTCAGAAACGAAAATATCACTGCAGGAGTGGCCCTCTCATCCTCTTCCAAAATCAAGACTTCTTGTCTAGCTTCTCCCTCAAGGGTGCTTAAAACAAAATCACATTGTTGTGCTTCAGCCCATATTTGTGCTCTGAGTATTGCTTGCATCTTGCTTTCCCACTCATTAAAATCCAGGCCCTGCCCACTGAATTTTGGGGCCCAGGGGACTCCTACAAAAAAAGGTGCCACCATGGCTGGAACTGGGTTTGCTGTAGTACCTGGTCTGGTATATTAGCCCAATAAGGCCCCAACACAATGGTCCAATCATGCTGACAACGCCAAAAATATGTCACAACACACCAAGTTCTAAAAAACTGGACCAGGTGAGAGCCACATCAGACCAAAAACCAGACACAAAGAACCACAGATTAAAAAAAGTAAAGCACAATTTATTTAAAATAATGATAAGCACTTTTGGGACTGGACTGCAGGTGGTGACAGCAAAGCCTTCAGTCACCAGAGGGAGGCTGCTTGGCTCTACAAAGACATACAAAAAGTTAAAAAACAGGTCCAGGCATGTGGGTCACCATAAAATCAAAAGAGGTTAAAGGAGGTTCTGTTACCTCAATGCTTTGGTGAGCCCTTGTGGTCCAGACCTTTGTGGTGATCCAGGGGCTGGTCATTAAGTTCCTCCTGATCAGCATATCAATTCAAGTTTGGGCAGCTTGGTCTTCCATAGCCTGCTGATCATAATGTGGAGATCAAATGTGAGAGGGGGGAGGGAGAGCACAAATGAGGAAGCTTACTTTCTCTTGGCCGGTTAGCCTGAGCTTCTTTTGAGAGGGTTTTCCAGGTGAGGAGAGGATCCTTTTTGTCTTTCACTACAGTGTCTTGTCCTTCACCCAGCTCTGTCTTCTGTGAGCTTCTGAAACACAGCTTATACACACACACTCAGTCCACACTAATTAATCGATGCCTTTCAGGTGTCACCTCACAGGGTGCGTTCAAGTGCACTGCAAACTATAGGAAAATCACAAGTTAAGGCTGGTTCAGGTTGTTCAGACAGGTTGTGGGCAATTCACACTGCTTTAAGTCCAATTTCTTGACGTGTATGTAACACCCCCATAATCTAAAACAGATGGATATACAGATTCTACAATCCTTTATCTATACAAAGAAAAACAGTTATTATTTCTGTACAGAAAGCTAAGTATTGTCTTCAGTTTGGCAGTCAGATATGTGGTGCTTAGAATTGAGATGGTCATCCAGCCAGATACCGAGCTATTTATACTGTTCGACTTTCTCTATGGATGTGTCATATGCAGAAAGAATATTGAAAGATCCAGAATTAGTAGTCTTGGTGAACAGCATCCATTTGGTTTTGTCTGAGTTAAGTACCAACTTATGGTTATATAACTGAAGTTGGAGCAATTCAAAAGATGATTGTAGACATTCAATGGCTGATTGTGCAGATGTTGCGAAGCAATATAAAACTATGTCATCTGCATATGGATGAAATTTACAGGATTCAGGGGGCCTGAGCCCCTGACACCCTTAGTAATATTTAAAAAACTGGAATGAACATCACCCATCTTTACACACTGCAGTCTATTAGAGAGATAGTTTTCAAACCACAGGCAGCTGACAGAATCCAAACCAGGGAGGTTCAGAGATGGTACTGTGCATACAGTAGGCCCAAAACCACACTGATATGGCGTGAGTACTTAAAACGAAGACAGATAGGATCTTAGTTGATCATTTACCAGGGATTCCAAAGTTTTAGCCAGGCAACATAATTTGGAAATAGGGCGAGAGTTATTTATTTTGGTTTTGTCACCTCCTTTGTGTAAGGCTAGGACAAAGTCTGTTTTCCAGGCTGTGGAGTTCGTCAAGTTGAATATATGAGTAATGCATTAGTGGCACTTAAAGTTTAAGAAAGAAGGTGTCTAAATCATCAGCACCAGTTGATTTCGTATTATCAATAGGAAGAAGTACGGAAGCGCATTGCATTCACTGGATAAAAAAAAAATTAGACACCTTATCTCGTAATTATGAGATCCTGATCTCATAATTACGAGATCCTGAGAGATCGAGATCTCGTAATTATGAGATCAGGAAAGGTGCCACATTAGCCACTGCTTCGCTCAGAACCACATACTGCACATCCACGAAGGGACGTCGGAACTACTGTAACCAGCTGCCACTCGGGTGGTGCCATCTTGACCATATCCCATATCTTTATTATAATGTGTATATCAGTGGCGATTACTCTAAGACTGCAAGGGAAGCTCAGCTTCCCCTAAAATGTCAAAAAATAAGTGGTCAAATATGTACTGTTGTGTTTACATTTCATTGACTAAATATGCGCTAGAGCACGTTCAACTTTTGTTCAGAATCAGCTACTTATCACAGGTCACTGACGCGACTTTCTTCTCATTCATTCCCGTAGCGTCACAGTGCATTAAACAGTGCAGAAGCTCAGCGTCCAAAGGCTTCAATGGGGAAGCATAGAGTGGATTGTTCCACTGCAGCGAAACTAGACAGTCATTGGATAAATGCTCGGCTTTGTCCCGCCCATCGGACACTCAGCGTCCTTGGGGGTCTATGGGGCAGTGGGCGGGCCTCTGATCTGTCTGAGGCTGAATCCGTTTTTGATTGACAGCGAAATGAGCGAATCAGCGATCTTGAAATATAAACCACCACCGGAGCGATTTTCAAGTTTCATTCCGTTGTTCCGAGTTGATGTGGAGACTTTTCCAAGCCTCTTAGTGACTTTTTCTTTGTTAAAAACGACTAGCGACAAATCTAGCATGTTTTTCTGGTGTTGTTGGAGACTGTACTCGTGTTTGGAGACTCTGACTTCTGTCGCTCTGCAGTTACTGTCCCCAACGAGCAGCGGGTGCTGATGTGAGCCCTCCACCGTCCCAAAGCACTCACAGGCGGTCACACTAGCAGCCCCAGCTAGCGAGCGAGCGAGCAAGCTGCACATAATGGCAGACAATTTGAATTTAGAGTTAAACAGCAGGGCAGATCAACAGATTGATTTGGTGCAAAGGGTGGGGAAAAGTAACAGTTCTTTTCACCCATCTGAAAATCTTTGAGGTGTGTTTTGCTGTGGTTCTGTGGCATGAGTGTGGTTGAAAAACAGCTTCAATTAAATGCTCCTTTTATAAGTTACTGTCTCGCTACAATATGACAACTTTTATGATATAAACTTAAAGTGAGCTTCCCCTGTTTGAAAGACCAGCAACCGCCACTGGTGTATATATTGTAAATTACGACAGAGTGTTACATTAAGCAAGGACAACAGTGCGCACCGTATATATTTTGATCTATTTTATGCTTCAGATTTATATTGTTTGGCATTAATTGGTGACGAAAAGAACGGATTTCATTCTGCAGGGAAACGCGTGTCCATACTGTGCATATTGAATCTTGAATCTATGTTTGATGAAGACCCTGTGTGCGCTCAGAGCTGTGGCACAAGTTACGCACTGAAATCTGCCCGAAGAAAAATAATAAGACGAAAAATAAGTAGGCTGTGTGTGACTAATGTAATTACAGAACTTGTCTTGAGAAATAGCTGTCAAATAATTTGAAAGCTGTTTCTCAAGACAAGTTCTGTAATTACCTTGTCCGCTTTCATTGTGTTTATATCTTAACAGGAGCTGGTCACTACCGTGGTGCTGAAATCAATCGATCTCGATCACTCATCACTTCATCAGCGCATGTCACACACAGCCTTCTTATTTTTCGTCTTATTATTTTTCTTCCGCCAGATTTCAGTGCGTAACTTGTGCCACAGCTCTGAGCGCACACAGGGTCTTTATAAAACATAGATTCAAGATTCAATATGCACAGTGAGGACACACGTTTCCCTGCAGAATGAAATTCGTTTTTTTCTGTCACCAATTAATGCCAAACAATATAAATCTGAATTATAAAATAGATCAAAATATATATGGTGCGCACTGTTGTCCTTGCTTAATGTAATACTCTGTCGTAATTTACAATATATACACAGTATAATAAAGATATGGGATATGATCAAGATGGCACCACCCGAGTGGCAGCTGGTTACAGTAGTTCCGACGCCCCTTCGTGGATGTGCAGTATGTGGTTCTGAGCGAAGCAGTGGCTAATGTGGCACCTTTCCTGATCTCATAATTACGAGATCAGGATCTCGTAATTACGAGATCAGGATCTCATAATTACGAGATCAGGATCTCGTAATTATGAGATCTTTTCTCGTAATTATGAGAAAAGATCTCGTAATTATGAGATCAGGATCTCGTAATTACGAGATAAGGTGTCTAATTTTTTTTTTATCCAGTGAATGCAATGCGCTTCCGTAAAGAAGAGCATTAGTAACTTAATTGACATTTCAGTCTGTTAAAAGAGTGTGCACATTATCAATGTCAGTTGAAAAAGAGATATTATGTTTCCAAGCTGATTTAACAAACGTTCAAAATTTGCTCTGCTCATGAGAGGAGCTGGTGAAAGCGAGTAAATCGTCGTCTGACTTAGCCTCTCTTAATGCAGCAGTACAGCGGTTCCTGAGTTGCTTGAACACAAGCCAGTGGGAGGGGTTTTTAGACTGCCTCGCTTACACTGTGACCCAAGACAATGAGTAAGCACAGTAGTTCCTGTTGGCACATGGGCGTGCGAACATTGTGTGTATTTACCAGGAATGACAATGTTCTTCTCATCTTGTGAGTCTGAGTGTATGGCATCATTGTGAAATGTGGTAACACCAAATGGTGCAAGAACTGTCACAGAGGCTGTTTTGAGTATTTTACTAAGTGTTTTTACGTCTATGGATAGATTTTGTCAAAGTGTCACATCTGTGCAAGACAGAGTCACAAAACTTTAGAAGTGTCTAGCTGAGATTAGAATGCAGGTCTAGTTTGAAGATGGGTGTCGTCTACATAAGGGGGTTGGATGTACAGGAGTAGGAAGTAGGAAGTGGCCATTGGCTACCACCTTTCTCCATTGCAAGATATGCTCTAGTCTTAAACTGTATTACTTTGGTGTGATTGCAGACTAAAACCGATTTTGTGTGTCCCCAGATATCTTTTCACTCTTTATCATTGATTGTGACATAAAGCTGACAGACCTGTTTTGGGTGTGGCATTAGTTTTGTTCACACCTACTATAGCCTGCGGATGCTGTTGGACACCCAAAGAATGTGTGCAACTATTGAACAACAAGGCATTACTGTAATAGTAATTAATGTTTTCCCCTTGTGAGTCATAGTGTGTGTCATGATGGCGAAATGTGGTTTGGACATTTTGGGGAGGTCCTGGCATTGTGTCTGCTGGTTCATTGGAATAGCTTACTGGGACACTTAATGGAACTGAGCCATTTTTACTGTTATCAATCACCAAGACTTTACAGATGTGTAGTTGAAATCAAAATGAGGGTCAGGTTCGAAAGATGATGTGGTCTGACAAAGGGGGTTAGGAAACAGTGAAGGTGTCTTTGCCACTCCAGTTTCACCTCTGGTCCACATTCGTTTTGTCTCTAGCTTAATGCTTGAATTATGATTAATTCGCTTTTTAACTATAATTACAATGAGACAAATCAATTAAATACCTGCAAGGAGTTACATAGTAACATCATAGTAATTACTGTTTATTATTATTATAAAGGCGATATATCTGCAAACATACATGACTGTATGTTGAGGTTAAAGAAGAAACCGTCTAAGTTATCAAATAAAACACATTAAGAGGCTTGACTCTTAAAGATACAATACACATTGTAGGAACTTAACCAACACAAAGCTCAACAAGTCAAAATTAGACACAGGAGTGTATTCAAGAGTGATGTCAATGATAGATGCCCTCCACCTCCTTCGCTGACAATATCTAGAGGTTGATTAGTACAGAGGTAGAAGACAGGAAAACTTTGTGGATCATATTTCTGTCTACTTGGATGTGCTACACCAGTCCCGTCTCTTTGGCCTCATACTGGAGCCCATGATCTCCATAAGCGTCATAGCTCTCATAGTGTGGCAGTGAAGGCCAGTCTGGCTCGTACATCTTCGTGCTGTACACAAACGCCTCAGTAATGCTTCCCTTTTTCAGCCTCTCCTCTCCTGCTGTCTCCCCCGCCCACTCTTCCACCTCCAGTTTGACCAGAGTCCGCTGGTACATGTCTGGAACCATTTCAAAATCATCCAGGTATTTCAGCATCTTGTCATCTACTTTGTAGATCTCTCCTCGGACTCGGCGACCCTGGCCCGGGATGTTGAGTAGGAAAGGGAGGCTGTGCTCCCCGGCGATCACTAGAGGGTATTTCTGGGTGATGCAGGCCGAGGCGAGGAACTCCGCCTTGCCGTTGGCGCTCTCAATCATGCGGTAGTAGTTGGGCTGCCCCTTCTTCAGGGTGCCATAGACGAAAACAAGAGCCATTTGGACACAGGAGGGCAGACACCTGTAAAATACAGGAGTACATGCAAGGGGTCATGTCTGGCTGCACTTCGATACCGGACTAATTATTATTTTTTTTTTTTTAAATAGCTTTTTATTTACCAAGAAAATCATGAGAAAATAGGGTCTAGATTAAAAAATGCTTCTCTGCATCTCAGCTGCACAACATTGTTTCTCAACTTTTTTACACATATGCACTAAAACCTGCATTACGGCACTGTCACAAGCTGAAAGAACAAAAATATATGCACCTGTAGTTCAGCTCTTAAAAGACATAAACATAACCTTAGCGTAGTCAATCTAAACACTATTCAAGATTTACCTAAACTGTATGAATTTAGGCAATAAAATAACATATAGTAACAACATAAACAACATATTTTTTAAGGTGGATGGCAGCCGTTCCCTGCCAAGCACCAGGAAAGACCTTTTACTGATGAGTCTGCACAGAGAGACACTCACCTGGGTGAAGAGCTGGACTTCAGTGTGCACAAACACCAGAAAAAGACTGTTCTTATAGACACAGGATCACTACTAATACCCCTGGAAAGTTGACTGACTAACAGAGGTCCTCCCACTTCACTTTTGTAACCTCGCTCTTGTCACATAACTCTATTGCCTGATCAGAGATGTCTGGGATGGCAGTCATCAGTGATGTTCTTTTTAATTACACTCCCATGTGCCAACTGAGACATTTTTAGGTGTGGCAGACATTTTATTCATACCTTCTAGAATAGGTTTATCACAAATTGACCCATTCATGAGTTGAGTTGACCAAAGTCACACAGTAACACAAACTAACTGATTGAGGCAGTTGTAGACCAGCAGGTCTTATGTTCAGCGAGGTAAAATGACTGTTTTTGTCAATGAGGTCTGGCTTTGAAGAGTTAAGTGCACTCAACTGCTGCTCAGCAAAGATGAGAGATACTATCAAGTATTTTTTAAAACCAATATATAGGAGCCATCCATGGTGTAAAATGTATATGTGGGATGCTAATTTGTCCTGTGTGTCATGGGTGTCTGTCAATAAAGGTAGGAACCATTCATTGACAGACAAGTGTTGCTAGACAGGGGAGCACACAGTTTTTTGACCGCAACGCCATGTCAAGTCAGGTGTACGCTGCTCAATGTAATGGCGAAAATTTGTACCTCTGAATGGTTCATGGCCCTTAGTGGCTTTAAGTTTAGGCTTAGTCGCCCTACAATATAAAAATTACTTTTGCAGAAATTAGGCTTTGAATAACATATCAATTATGTATCATTTGATTTAGCTCTGACAGACAGTGCATCAGAGAGAGTTATGACACTCCTTTTACAGCACCGGGGGATTCCTCATTTGTGGATACTTTTTAGTGCCATCTAGTGGTTGTAGAGCACAATACACTAATCCATGTAAAAAAAATAGCAGCCATCTCTACCAAGTCAGTCTGCAGGCGATCCCGACACAAAAGTGGACAAAGTCCAAAACCTGATCACGTTATTGTTGAAACTTGTTTATTTATCATAAATAAAGTTTGCAGTTCGATATGGAAACAAATTTGACTAATGTGAGCTGTTGATAACCCTGGACCCCTATAACTTCAGTTCATCAAGAATTTCAAGTGTTTTTGGATTCTTCGTGCACTGTGGAGGCATGCGAGGAAAACAAAGTTTTCTTCACAAATTCAACGTAACATAGGGAGAATATCTGATATACACATGGTCATCTGGGAGGTGAAGTTGTCCTTTAAGGCACATGGGTAACAGAGCAGCACTGAAATGATGCCTAAGGTTGAGGTTTAGATGCCCTTTGTGTATAAACTGATTTGCTTTGTCACGTTTGCAGATTGAAAACAATTTTACATGTCACCAGATATCCTTCCACTCCTTATCATTTGTCATCAGTCATAAAAGATAGCTGACAAACACGTCTTAGGTGTGGCGGACGTTTTATTCACACCCTCCAAAGCATTTGGGTGCCTCAGAACAACAAATATTTTTTGCAACTTGATCCTTGTGAGAAACTGGAGCATAAACACATACGCATGACTAATGCCCTTTTCAACTGTAATTACAATGAGACAAATCAATCAAAGACCTGCAAGGAGTTACATATTGACACCATGGGAGTGTGTGTGTTGAGGTTTGTATTTAGAGGGTTGATTTTGAAAGATACCGTACATACTGTAGGACCTGGACCAACACAAATCTTGATAACTTTAAAACACACAGGAGTGATTTCAAGCATGATTTTCTTGAGATGTCATTGATAGATGGCCTCCACATACTTCCTTGACAATATCTGGAGGCTGATTGGTACAGAGGTAGAAGACAGGAAGAGATCATATTTGCTATCTTCTTGGATCTACTCTACTTACTACTTATTCCAAAGAGCTACATCAGTCTCGTGCCTCTCTGTACACATATTCAAGCCCATGATCTCCGAAAGAATCATAGCTCTCATAGCATGGCAGTGAAGGCCAGTCTGGCTCGTATGTTGTTGTGCTGTACACAAACGCCTCAGTAATGCTTCCTGCTTTCAGCCTCTCCTCTCCCTCCGTCTCCCCCGCCCACTCCTCCACCTCCAGTTTGACCAGAGTCCGCTGGTACATGGTGGGAACTGCTTCAAAGTCATCCAGAAATTTCAGCATCTTGTCGTCCACTTTGTAGATCTCTCCTCGGACTCGGTGACCCTGGCCGGGGATGTTGAGTAGGAAAGGGATGTTGTACTTGCCGGCGATCACTAGAGGGTATCTCTGGGTGGTGCGGGCCGAGGCGAGGAACTCCGCCTTGCCGTTGATGCTCTCAAACATGCGGTAGTAGTTGGGCTGCCCCTTCTTCAGGGTGCCATAGACGAAGACACGAGCCATGGATGCAGGAGGGCAGACACCTATAAAATACAACAAGGAAGTGAAGCTTATATATTATATACATGTCCAAGTGTTAACAGCACATGTAGCACTGGTGCAGAACTGGTTTGACAATGCCATTTGCGCGCTTTATGGTTTGTCGTACACATTCCACAGTTGTCTCAGAAGTGAGGCAACGTCTCTCCCCGTTTGCTCCGCCGACATTATGTAGGTGTTTAAGATGCAGAGGCGTCTCTGCGACCTTAACGCCTGCTTTTATTGGAGCTCTTTGGACTCTGTTGCCGCAAAGTGCATCGGCTCAATAATTAATTCACTGTCAGAGATAATCTCTAAACTCACTGCTGTAAGATAATTAAGGATGAGAGGTCATCCAACAACAAAGTATGCAGAAAAGGAGACGCAGTAAACACTAGAAATGGAAGAAGTACCATTTTTACTACAGTGAAGAAATACTTTGTTACAGTGGTGCAGTGGTAGTTGATGGGTTAGGTTACTGTGAAGGAAGTGGGTATACTCCTATATATTCCAATGGCTTTTTGGGTGATAGGTGGGTATACTGTAAACAGCCAGGCAGGTGTGCACCACATGCATATATATATCTGCACCACTGCTTTGCTGGCTGATTCGCTGTTTGCGTTAACTGGGAGTTGAACAGTGTCCCTAATAAAGTGGCCGGTGAATGCATCAAGCTACGCGCGTCAATGCACACAAGTAAGGTGCTTACAGGTAACAGACACACCTGACAGCCTCATGCATTGCAATGACTCTGCAATACGTATTCACACTGTAGCCTGTGTGATCGGCTATGACGTATAAAACCGACGTCAAAAAAGGGAAAGCCACGTCCATTGCGCACATGTCAACTGTTTCACAACTCAAAACTGCTAAAGAACATAATGTTCCTATATTAGACACTATAGGAGAACAGTCTTACCAGGGATGTGATGGAGATGAAGGGTCGTCGCTTCATCAAAACCAGAATGACTCGCTCGGCTCGACAAATTGCTTCCTCGGTTGTTTTAAGAGCTGTGTAAACAACGCATGCGCAGTAAAGACTTAGCTAAGCCCTGGTGACGTGATGAAAAGATAAGGGGGAGATGTAACTAACTTTTTTAGTACTTTACTCAGTTAAAATTTGAGGTACTGTGCTTTACTTGGTTATTTTCATTTTAGTATTTTTTTTTTTAGAGGCAACTAATAATTATACACCAATAATTTAATGGGCATCATGAGTTTTTTTTATTTTTGCTTAGGTAATATCAGCTTTTTTTGTCATGTCATTTTATGTTATGTATCTATTTATAAATTGTAAAATAATTACTACTGTTAACGACTGGTCAGACGTAAAAGATGATTTAAATGATGATTGGTAATGATGATTGCTGTTGTTGCTGTATTATTAACATTTTATTATTATCATAGTTTATTGGGGGGTTTTTTACTGTTAAAAATATGTTTTAATATTTTAAGTATCAAATTATCATGCATTTTGTGTACAAGAGGTGCTATATTATTATTATTAGTAGTAGTAGTAGTGAAAATTGCACAGAAATAGCATTCAGCTCAGAGTAATGAGTTTAATCTGATATAAGAAATTAAATATAATGATACTACTACTACTCTTACTACTTCTACCACTAATAATAATGCTACATTTTATTTATTAAATATATTTTAATGTTTCAAATAATAAATTCTGAACTGCTTTTTGTGTACAAAAGGTGCTATATTATTATATTAGTAGTAGCAAAAAATGCACAGAAATAGCACTCAGAGCAATCAATCAATCAATCAATCAATCAATCAATTTTATTTATAAAGCCCAATATCACAAATCACAATTTGCCTTACAGAGCTTTACAGCATACAACATCCCTCTGTCCTTTGGACCCTCACAGCGGATAAGGAACGAGACAGACAGACGTGCAATAGATGTCATACAGAACAGATCAACACAATAAATGAACAGTAATCCGTATGACACAATGAGACAGAAAGAAAGACAGAGAGAGAGAGACAGAGAGAGGTTGGTGGTCAAATTTTCTCTAATTGTGTTGAACAACTTGGTCCCATTTTTAATTATATCTTTAATTTATCATTGTCTCAGCAGAAGGTTCCTGTACACACACACACACACACACACACACACACACACACACACACACACACACACACATATATATATGTATATATATATATATTTACAAATTAAATAAATAAATAAAATAAAATAAAAATAACAATAATAAGACAGCTCTAATAAGAATAATAACAATAACTAAAACAACCAAAAGATGACACCAAAGAAAAGCAATGAAGTGAGAGGACACTGAGAGTAAACAAATTGAATGTTTAATTTAAAATACCGAGTGAATAAAACAAACACAATAAACACAATAAAACCCACTCACTTAAAAAGCCAAGAAGCAAATGATAATAATTTAAAAAGTAATAAAGCAACCACCTATATATTCTAAACACATAATTTGTATATACTATAAAAATGTCCACTGCTAATTACAGTCTTTGTAGAGAGGGCTGTAAACTAAAGGGGAGAAAACAAAGCAATGATCAGTAATTACTCATCTACAATAAAAGGGAGATTTGCACTGCTGGCTCCATTAAAACCCACTTAATGTAACAGAAATATTAGAAGACCCTGCAACAATGATAAGGTCTCAGCAGAGGAAAACATTAAAGAGAATTATACTCTGGCTTTAAACGTCCTTCATGAGTTCAGCACCTCTTTAATACTTTGGTAAACAGGAGCCAACAGGACAATGGCCTCATTACTGTCCATTCAGCCAGTTACCTCACTGGATCCAGTGAACAAATAAAGATTATTATTGTGGTATTATGAGCGCAGCAGTTGTAGTTTTACTCTGACCCTCACTCTTCATCCTGCCCCACTCCTCTGACTGTAGACTCACAGTTAATCTGGGACAAAAACTCAGCCCAGGATTTAAAGTGCATCCATCATTGCCTTAATAGACACTTGACATTCAGTCTCATGTGGAGGAAAAAAGACTAACTGCAGAAGCCACAAGTTTCTGATATACTTTCACTTTGGTGGAAAGAAGGAGAATCACTAAGAAAATATTTCTGTAGCTGACTGTGACATGCTGTACTTCCTTCTTTATGGGTTTTGCATTAAACAATGCAAAAATCCAAAGTTTAAGCAACTTTGGATTTTTGTGCTTTTCTCAATACCTTGTAAAATTCCTCCAGTTCTTTGATGTTGTCGTCACTGGTTGAAGTTCACCAGAAAATATTTATTCTGTAAAAGAAAAGATATATCTGCAGCACTAGATGCGGATGTAGCAAATATCAGATAAACTAATTTAACGATGGTTAATGTGTTGCTGGTCATACAGCACTGCAAACTGACAATAAAAGACAGATAGGGAAAGAAGACAAATATTTCTTTTTGTAACTAATAATAATAATCATAAATATAGCCTCAAGTGGCTATTCCGGGTTTCAAACCAGCATGCACCTTTTAAAGTTGAAAGCTGTGTAAGATCAAGACCTTTGACAGTTTAGGATGCCTGCATTAAACATACACAACAAGTTTGATGACAATCAGACAGATAATCATTCATTAGAGTCCAAATCTCTCCCAGGCCACGCTCTTCTTTGGAAACTGACGAAACATTTTGAGGACATTCTTTAATGGCTGAGTTAAAAAGTTCAGAGTTTTGTGATGATTGATCAAACCCTCATTGATTTTTGGTCAAATTTTAAGAAAGACGATTGCACTTGTTTGGAACATATAGCTTAACATACCCTGCAAGTTTTGTAATGATTGGACAGTCAATTTCTGATTTCTAGTCTGATTTGTGTTATCCCACTCTTATTTTTTTTGCATGTGTGGTGCCCCCTAGTGGTCCATTTCAATGGCTCTTCTGCTTGCAAGGTTTGTGATGATTGATCAAAAGGTTGTGGAGTTATGTGCTGAATAAAACTTTCAGGGTCTGATTCAGGTACTCACTAAGAGGCATCTCACAAGATGGTTAGAAAACAAGCAGTAATGTATCCAGACAACATAAAATCAAACAAAGCAGTTATAATATGCAGTAAAAAAGTTAATAAAATAACTAGGTAGGCCTATAGAATCATAATCATGAAGTCTGTATCAGTGCAAAACTCAATTTGGGTGTTACCACTGGAGTCAGAATAATATTGTTGGGGAAAAATGTATTCATACATGTAAATTAAGTATTTTTTTTCTTGAATAATGTTCAGCAATATATGAAATTACTTTCTTATTAATATTTATTAATTTGTTTAACTGCCTAATATTTCCAGTGTGAGATACCCCTGACTTTTTTTTAATTTTTGTATTATTTTTATATTATTCCTCGGAGGCTGTACTGAATCTGTACTATGTTCTTTTATTTAGTTAAGGAAATAATAATAATTTAAAAATCCAGCGTTTATGTAAACTATAAAGTTGTATATTTTATAATTTATTTACACCTTAATCTTTGGCACATATGTGTGTTGTTGTGTATTATTGCACAGTTTTGCAGTAAATAAATACATATATTTTTTTCACAGATTTCAGGAGGACGCTGATTTATTGATTGCGTAAGATGACGCAAGCACGTCCGCAGCCTAGCAGCAGAAAAGACGGCGTAAACAAAGCAAAGAGCTACAAGTCAGCTAACGCCAACATTAGCTCATTCCTCGTGAGTAAAATACTTAATGTAGCCGCATTCCGTCATAATATGAAACCCCGTTTTATTTTATAAATGAGTACAACTTTCATTCGCGTGGTGACAGACTGACTTGTGCGCTGGGACTGAAATTAAACGAGTTAACAAGAAACCGTTATAGCTAGCTACATTAGCTTTAGCTAACCTTAGGTAACGGGACACGGATTTTGTGTTTCTGGAGATGGATGTTATTTGAAAAAACTTTTATTAACAACACAACAACGCGGACTGTTTTTATACGCTGCTAACGTCGCTGCTGTCATGAGTTAGCTCGCTATGTAGCCAATATAGGTTAAGAATCGATCAGCTGGTTAAACAGGGTCGGATAGTGGTGTGACGCTTCTGGCTGGATGACCACTTGATCACAGTCATCTGGACTCAGACTGAGATGTTTAGCCTGATGGCGAATTGCTGCAACTGGCTGAAACGCTGGCGAGAGCCTGCAAGGTAAGTTTGGTTTTATTATGATGCCAAAATCTGCCATCCCTCCTGTCCTAGCTCAAATCTGTGTGTTTCAGTAGTAGTTTGCTATAAGGGGCCGTCATTGGATGTTGAAGTCCAGCCTGTAATCTGTCATACAACTGATGTGATGTTTTGGGTCAAAGCAGTTCATTAAAATCCACTTTTTGCTCACACATCATCAACCACTGACAGATCAGACAGATCTAAATTAAGTGGATTTAACCAAAGTAATACAGGGGACATGATTAATGCCCATCATGCCCATTAATGTCCATTATATTTTATCTGTCTTGTAGCATCCAAGCCAAATATAATGCAAAGAAAACCCTTTGTTGGATTCTTGTAAAGGGCCTGCCTCTCACACTGCAAACATTTTGTTTTGTAATGATGAAGATCCTTTTGTTTTGTTTGAAATACTGCCTGTCTTTTATGTCATGATATTAAGTGGAGGATGTACAATATGGTAAATAACGGAGGCTTAATAATAGAGCTGAAACTATCTGGTGATTTACAGTTATGCCGACAGAAAGGTATCTATATGTATGCTTTCTGTAAAAGCACTTTAAATTGTCTTGTTGTTAAAAGGTGCTGTACAAATGCATTTCCCTTGCCTTCCCGACTGTGTGACATTTTAAAGAGCAAACATTAGAAAATATGTGGTAGATAAATCATGAAAATAATCATATTCGCACCTTATTTCAGTGATTCACCTTGGCTTAGAAATGATACAGTGTTCCTGTTCTGCTCTGTACTTTTTCTGAACACGCCTCAAGCCTCTCAGTCTGTAGTCTCAGTATTTTTTAGCAGAGCATCCCTTTGTGACTGGACACAGAGCACATAAAACATTCTGAGTGTGAAGCAGCAGGGCCAGCAAAATGTAATTGCGAGTGCTTAACCCACGTGGTGCCTGTGAGGCATCTGATCCTTTGGACTTAGTCAGAAATCCTCACCTAATCCCACAGCCAGGTCTGTTCAGTGGGTCTCTTCCTTTTGGCCCGTTGCTGTGAGGAGTTTGTTGCAGCGAGGAAGACAGAGCTTTATGGGTTAGCTGCAGACAAAGGGCCAAACAGTATCTCACCTTTTAGGAGGGTTACAACAAGCGGCTGCCCCGATGAAGGCCACTTGGCTCGAGAGGACAGTTAGATGGATTGTGCGGTTGATGTCTTTTCGGCGCAAGTGTCAAAGTTAAGTATGCGTCCAGGAGACAAAGCAGGTGTTGTTTATGCATGCAATATAGCTCTGTGCTCTGCTCTCTTCTTAGGTCTTTGCAGTCTTTTTTCAGTTTCAGCGTGTGTTTACTGAGTGGATTCAGTTCTAGCTGGTGTTTTATGTTTTCTGTTTTGGTCATTTTCTTTCTAGACAAGATTCAATGCCAGTAGCTTTAATATAAGCACAAATATTTGGAGTCCTGTTATAAATACAGCATATGCCTAATTTCTAGCTATTTTTTTGTCTTGAAAGGTGCATTCAGAAAGTGGCTCCAGATCATTCTTTATCATTATGACAGCAAGTATATGTTAAATTGCAAATATATATTTTTTAAATTTTGGACACGTTAGTCGGGGCTAAATGTGTCAGGCTGTGATTATATTGCTGTTTATGGTGGAAATCCTGCATCGCTGTCTGACGAGTTACACTTGCATATTAACATCCTGACTACAATGGTAACTTTGCATGAGTAAGTGAGAGTACTTGAACTTTTGAGACACATGTTGATGCCCCCAGGCTATTGTTCAGGTGTGTGCATGCTTGCATACTTGCTGGGATGTCTGTGCCTGTGTTGCCTCACAGGATACACCAAGTTTTTGGAGCACTCGTAGTATCTAATACCAGTATGCATTGTAAGTCTCAGTACAAATACATTAAAAATGGATGCAGCAAGTGATTCAAGGTGAACAGAACACAGAGAAACCATATTCCATAATTAGCCAAATATTATTAATGTAACCATGTGTAATAATGTTGCCTTGAGCAAATGTACTGTATCTCTCTCTAGGTTTATTTGTGGTAGCTGTCCATGTGACTGCTGCTGACTCACTCTGTACAGATCTGTGATTGCGTTGGTCATTCAGATAATTAATTGGCTTATATGTGCCCCCAAATGCATCACGAGAGCTTATCCCAGCTAGCTTCTTCACTGCTACTGACGGCATATGATGCTTCTCCTTCTGCCTCACCTCTAACCTAAGCTCCAGGAGGTGAGTGATAGTGATGTCTCTGTTCACGTGTATTCATTTTTCCCTTTCTGACCTTACAGGAAAGTGACTCTGGTTATGGTGGGACTAGATAATGCCGGGAAGACAGCCACAGTACGAGGAATCCAAGGAGGTCAGGACTGTTTGTTTTAAATGTTAATAATGAATACAGGATTTGGTGTTTTTCCACATTTTTCTTGTTCTAAAAAACTTTGTAAATAATAGAAAACTTGAGTTTCTAAACTGTTATCTCTGTCTTGTTATGCCTCACTTACTCTTCTGTTATTTTTGGCAGATAATCCCCAGGATGTAGCTCCTACAGTGGGTTTTTCTAAGGTTGACTTGAAGCAGGGCAAATTCGAGGTGACCATCTTTGACCTGGGTGGTGGGAAGAGAATCCGGGGCATCTGGAAGAACTACTACTCAGAGTCACACGGCGTGGTGTTTGTGGTGGACTCCAGCGACGTCCAGAGGATCCAAGAGACGCGGGAGACCATGGCTGAGGTCCTCCAGCACCCGCGCATTGCAGGGAAACCTGTGCTAGTGTGAGTGTCCTTTCATCCAAGGGAGTTAAACTCGACAAAGGCTAAAAAAAATCATAACCTTGTGTGTTATTAATGTTGGTAGACGTATGGGTGACTTATGAAAGCGCAGAGGGCAGGGTGTAAAAGATGAAGTGATAACAGAGAAATTGCCCGGCCTTAAAGTCTTGAGTCCTTGGTCCAATTTGTTGCGGCATATAAGTGCACTGCAGGTTGATTCCTTAATCAGTAATCAGGACACAATTGAGGCACAGAGAGGTTTTTTGTTTTTTTTTTAATGCTTTTATTTCTCCAGGTATGCAGATAGTGTCGTAATCAACAATCCACAATCAGGACGGAGTCATATTTCCATAAGATTCCCAGCCACTAAGCAACTATGCAAAGATTGTTTGATAACTCTCCTTGCAGCTGCTTTATCTTTCTTCTCAAACACTGAGTTGGTCGCACCTGCAGCTGGTCTAGTCAAGTCACAGGAGAATGCTTGCAAAGTTTGTTTAGCTCTTTCTTCACAACATTAATATGTTGTTATTCCTTCGCTGCTTTTAGGCTCGCCAACAAACAAGACCAAGAGGGAGCGCTGGCTGAAGCAGACATCATTGAGAACCTGTCATTAGAGAAGCTTGTTAACGAGAACAAGTGTCTCTGTCAGATCGTAAGTGTTTGTGCACCTGTTGCGGAGCGGCAGTTGAGTGACATTAAGGGCATTGGGTTTAACTGAGGTTTCACCCAAATGTAGATAAAGAGCCAGGCTTGTTTTTAGAGAATGGCTCATATTCCATCTTAAGCAAAGGTCAGCTTAAAGGGATAGTAATGTAATTAATTGAAGTGGGGTTGTATGGGGTACTTAACTCTATTCATTACATTACATACAGTTGATAGGCATCAGCGTGCCCCCAATTTTGCAAGAGCATCACTTCCCCATCTATGCTCTTGTCAAAGCCACCAGACTCCATTCACAAAAACAGCAATTTTAGCTTGCTGAAGACGGGAGCTGCCTGACCTTCCGATGACTCCCTCATTTGGTTTGTTTGTGTAATTGTCTGACTTCTGTGAATCCAATAATTTGCATAAGTCACTACTAACTAATCAGTTGAGGCAGTGGTAGACCAGCAGCTCCCTGTTCATTGATGTAAAATTACTCTTTTTCTCAATGGAGTTTGGCCTTGAAGAGAGTGATATAATGGCTTCATTTCCCTGTTGAAAATTGCTGTCTGACGGTTAAGTAAAGCCGTGAAAATACTCTCAATATCGTGAACACTTTAACAGTTAAAGATTTTTTCAGTTGGGCTTTCTTTTAGCTGGCAAACATTCGTTTTGCTTCTTCGCTTAGCTTCCATGTCAGACCCCTGCCTGTTTCTCCAAGCAGGGTCAAGCCAATGGCCATCGACTGTTTGTAATACACTGACTATGGATAAGTACCTCATACAACCCTACTTCAAAAAATTCGAAATATCCCTTTAAGATAGCAAGATAGATAGTCTGGTGGCTGCTTTCATCCAAAGTATCTTGCAGAACTAAATGTGCATCAGTATCAAGTTTATATTTTTTTTTATGAGAGGTGCTTTGAGATCTCATCATCATCTCTTTATGTATTTTCCTACCCCAGGAGCCATGCTCTGCCGTTCTAGGCTACGGCAAGAAGGTGGATAAGTCCATCAAGAAGGGCCTGAAGTGGCTCCTCAACAACATTGCCAAAGACTATGAGGCCATTACTGAGCGCGTGCAGAAGGACACAGCCGAGCAGCGTGCTCAGGAAGACCAAGACAAGAAGGAGAGGGCGGAGAGAGTGCGGCGGATACGAGCGGAGAGGTGAGGACACAATCATACTCTTGTGTCACGGATGATCTGTCAGGATGAGACAGGATGGTCAGAGTTAAATGTCAGAATGGCAAAGTGTGCACAACACATTTAACCATGCTTTCTTACACTGAAGAACAATAAAAAAAGGACACATGTTGCATTTATTTCAAAAGAGAAGCATAACTGTAATTAAATCTGAACAGTGGCATTAAACCGAACAGTTAACATCATGTTCTGTCTACAGAGAACGGCAGGAACGGGAAGAAGCAGAACGCGAGGGCAGGCAGATCCAGGAAGAGGAGCTTGATGATGAAAACATGCCCAGCCCCTTCCAACCAATCAGCAGCGTGATCTCTGAGGTGTGAGACTGCTGTGTGTGTGTGTCGGTGTATTTGGGCTGCTTTCTGTGTGTTTTTCTTACTTTTAAAACTAGTCGACTAGTCAAAGCTAAAACTTCTGGTGCAAAGCAGTGGAAAGGTAACTTCTGGCTTTCATGTTCCTTTCAGAATGAGGATAAAGAAAAGGAGAGGAGGAGGCAAAGAGAGCTGCAAGAGACCAGGACTAACAGCCCGAAGACAGATGCTGATCAGGAGGAAGAGGAGTATGAGGAAGATGAAGAGCCAGACGACACAAGACAAACGCCGGAAAATGCCAGCTCAGGTGAGCGTGAAGTTAAATTTATAACTGTATATGTATTTACGACTGGGATTAGCAGCAAATGTGAGCCTGATTGATTGGACACCACCCCATGATTTCAATCACTTGGCAAATAGTTCAGCAGTTTTATAAAATGTGCTTTCTGCCAAGATATTAATTTAGGAGTATGTAATTATGACAGATACAATTATTATCTGTTTAGATGTGAGGGCAGCGGGCACCTATTTGAAGAGACTTTCTTCACAGCTTGTGGTTCGGCTTTGTACCATATGGGGGAAAAAAAGTCAGAGCTTGTAGATAAATAGAAAGTAAGATATTAAATCTGTTTTCACTTTAAAAGCAAATGATTAAACACACACCCGGAGACTGCAACAAATATTTGTTTGAGATGTTTCAAAATGTGAGAGAGATATCCAGTCAAATTAACGTCTGATATGAATCCTCTTTTTCTCTCCAGGCTCCGAGTGCTGACTGTCTGATAGATAAACACAATTAATTACATGATAAATTAAGGGATAAAAGATGGCTGTGGGAAGCAGTTGGTAATTGCTCAAGTCTAGTGGTGAAAGCAGAAGGGAGGAGCCACTTCTATTTGATTTTTATTAATGTGATCCAGTTTGAACATCTGGATTTTTCATCCAATTCATGCCTTATTAAATGTCTCTGTGCTGACAGCCACAACAGGCGAGCAAGACAAAAAGAAGACGAGGAAGCTGCACCTGAAGAGGAAGCACAGGGTGGACCCGCTGAGGACAGAGGAGGGGCCAGCAGAGAGCCCCACCCCTCCACCTCCTCCAGGTAGCTTCCTATTGAGTGCAACTCCTACGTTCCTTTTCCTACTTTCAAATATCAGCTTAATTAAAGTGTTTACTGTTCACTTTCAGTCGTATCAGAGCTGTGTGACGTTACAGCTGGTGCAAACTGAGCATTTCCTGCTGCTTCACATTAAAAGTTTTCCCACACATGAACCAGGAAGAGGCATTTATTGTGAAGTAGCTATTGAAAATGCTACATATTTGCCACCTGGGTAGCAGAACTTGTCATACTTAAATTCAGGCCGTGTTTACATGTACACAGATATACTCACCCTCTGTTTTAAAAATGATTTCTGTCCACTTAGCCTGCATTTCACAAAATATCTCCATCCACGCTAGAACACAAAAACAACTCCAAAAGCTAGCTGGCGTTAGCTGGTGTTAGCTGTCTTTAGCGGTCTACCCCATAGCCAAGGACTACATAGTTACGCCATCTCATCTTGTCCTTGTCTCAATACCCACACTTCCCCTAGAAATACCCACTTGCATTTGGTTGTGCGCATTCACGTTTAGGCTAGTGTTGTCCCAAAACAGAATTGAGGTAGTGGCAGTGGTTTCCAACACTTAAAATTCACCCTAGATTCCAAGGGAGCCCCGACCCACACTTGCAACGAAGTGGAAGATGAAGTCAGCAACTTGGGCAAGTTTTGCGGGTCTCGCTGAAGCAACTTCATTGGGAAGAATGGAGTAATGGGTACAAGTACCTCACTCATTGCATTTCCCTTCGAGACCCAAGGACAGTTGGGACCATTACCGCACGCTTGACACACCCACATGCACGCCAGCGCTCTTGGGTCCAGCTAACTAAGACATCTGGTCCGTTGTTTTTCCCCCGAAGGTAGGGAAAATAGGCGCTTAGGAGCACTTGCACGTCATGACAAAGTCACTCTGGGGTTACAATAGATTTGAGTGCGCAAAAGACGCAGCATGTGTACGCCCCATGAAGATGAACCAGATTCTGCCAGAGCATCACTTAAAACTTTCATTTTTTTCCCAGGATTTGTCCTAATCTGTGTTTATTGTTTTATTTTTAGTTGGATGGGCCACACCAAAAGTTTCTAGACTGCCAAAACTAGAACCACTCGGGGACTCGAGACATTCTGGTAAAGACACTGTGAAGTCCAGTCACTCTTCATCCCTCGCACTTAACCACTACTTGATTTTATTCATTTCTTCCTTTTTGTTCTAAAGCCATTCACTCTCACTAACCTGGTCTGTATGTGGATTCATTTATTCACCAACTGTCTTGGCGCTGAGCCAGTGTTTCCTCTGGGCTGTAATGCATTCTAGCAGTTTTTTTCTTTGGTATCTTTATCATATAAAGTGAAAATACTCAGCAGCACTGCATTAGTTTTTCTAAGGGTGATACTTTAAAGCCTGGTGGATTTTTATAGTTTCACAGCAGTGGTGTTAAATTCCTGGATGTGGCTTTGCAGAGGAAACACTGAACTCTATCTGGCTTAAGATGTGTGTTGACTGTTAATTAGCAGCCCCGACCCACATCACTGTCTCTCTCTCTGTGCATCTCATCAGGCGTATGTTTGAATGTGTGTGGATCCTTCATGCTGCCAGACGTCTTAATCAACTCAAAGGCTTGTCTGTGTATTCATCTATATTTTCCCTCCCAGTCGACATATCTCATCTGCTTCTGTGCAGCAGCCGCCATGGCTAATTCTCTTTTTATTTATGCTGTTATAGATAGAGCTCTAATTGACAGTGTTTTTATTCCAGGACTCCACGGACGTAGTTCACTAACATAGCCAAACCTTGTTTTTCACCCCCTCCACAGATTTTTTCAAGAAGCCTCTCCCGCCTCTCGCGAACAGGCCGCGGCCTAACGGCGACGCTCATGACATCATTTTTTAACCTCCTTTTTACTGATTGAGGTCCTCCAATCATGGCTCTCCCCTTTTTGCTTTCTGTCTCAAGTGAGCGGTGTGTAGACAACCAAACACAGAGACACTGCAGACGCGGGGAGCCGGTGAGCGCCAGAGTGTGAGACACAGGGGCAACATGGGAGATGAAGTCCTGCTTGGAAGCTGTCATGTGGTTTCACAAACTGACACAATTCAGTGTGAAGCATCGAACCTGCCTGAACTGACTTAATGTCAGGTTCTGTCTCCACTCGACAAAAGCACGTTTAGTGCTGAACTCCTTCACTGTAGACTTTATTTTTTATTGTTAATATCAGTGTTAGACAGTATGGACTCTATGTGTCCGACTGAGATGCTTTTAATTGACAAAGAATGTAAATATGTCCGCTATAACCTTATAAATGTTCATGTCTATTACTGAATAATGGATTTGTATACATGCCGCCATTAAAAATGACCATAAAATGTTTTCATGTATTTTTGCACCTTCGGTTTTGTAGTGTAAACAAAGGTGGAGGTCTTAAGTGGCTTTTCACAGCTGAGTGCTTTAAATTTGATCCGTTTAAAGTTGTTAACTATGGAAGCAAATAAGAGACAAAATTATTTTAATTTTTAACAACTATTGAATACTTAATATTGAAATAAATACCAATGAATTCATAGCATTGAAATACTTAATTTTAAAAATCCTGAATTTGAATCGATTTTTTTTTAATTCACCTTTTAAAATTAGAATATGAATTTTATTAATTTGCAATTTCAAATTTTTTTTTCAATGTTCACAAATTTAGATCCAAAAGTTAAAAAAAAAAATACTTGAATTTTGGACCTGAATTCAACCAAACGAATTTTAGCAATGTCCACAAATTCAGATCCAAAATTAAAAATATATATTAAAAAAATCTTGAATTTTGGATCTTGAAACTAACCAATCAGATTTTAGCTACCCAAATCTACTTTTGGAATTTGTGAAAGTTGAATTTTTGGATCTGAATTCAACCAAGTGAATTTCAGCAATGTTAATACATTAAGATCCAAAATTTCAATAAATAAATAAAAAACAAAAAGACTTGAATTTTGGATCTAAAATTAACCAGTTGATTTTTAGCAACCCAAATCTACTTTTTTAAATTTTGAAAAATGAAATTTTCAATCTGAAATCAACCAATCAAATTTTAGCAGCCTGAATCTGCTTTTGAAAATTCTAAAAGTTGAATTTTTGGATCTGAATTTGTGAACATTGAAACAAAAATGTTCAAATCCAGCCCTTGAAATTGCAAATCAAGAAATTTTATATTGTAATTTAAAAAAAAAGGGATCCATGAACAAATACAATCAGATGCATGGTTCTCAAAGTAAAATATTTAGATGTTATAAATGTAGTGGTGTTTAAATTTCAATATCAATTATTCAGTGACTGTTAAAATTAAAATAATTGTTTCTCTCTTTTTTTTCTCCATATTTTCTACACTGCGCTGAACTGTACATGGAGAAGTGTTACACTACGTCATTGTTGTTAATTGGTCAGTTTTAGTAATGACTGTCTTGATGTTTCAAATACTGTAAAGTTTTTATGGCCAGGAAAAGCATTGTTAAACTGTAATAGGGAACATTTTCTGTCCCCTACCAGCAGCATCATAAAGAATCTTTCTATTTATTGTAAAACAAAAATGTAAACGTGAAAATATATGTCTTTATTTGTCTACAGGGCTACAGATTTTCTACGCGTTGTGCTGTTTACACTGTGTATCTGTTTTTAAAGTGATATTTCTCTCTCTCTGGAGGCAGGAATCAGCCTCAGACTCGCTGCCTCTCAGGTGGCCCTGAGGTGTGAGCCAGAGCTGCTGCTGCTGCTGCTGCTGTTGTTGTTGTTCCAGCTTTTCTGACTCTGTTTTCTGCACCCAAAAAAAGCTGAATTGCATCTCAAAAAGCACACACACAAATCTGGAGAAAACAACTTGGAACACAACGTTGCCCCAGTTAACTTTGCGTGTGTTGGAAGAGTTTGCAGCGAGACGATGAGGGAGGAGAGAGTATCGCCACGCCGACACCTGGAACAGCTGATATTGGGTCAGAACACATGAGAATATGTGTAGCAAAAGTAATATCAGGGAATATCACTTTAAAACTACAACACTGTATTTCAAATCTACGGTACAGCGCTCACTCTCTTGTTAATGAGCTAGATGTTTGAAAGATATTTTTTCTACACAGTTTGAATTTTGTAACCGCACAATTAAAGATGTTTTAAATATATTCCTGACTGATGTGAATCTGTGTTTGCGGTATCTCTACATGATGAGCAGCAGCCACTCGATAGGTTGGGAGTGTAGTGTTTGTAGCTCTGCAGTGTTTGGCGTGTTTTTATTTTTGGCTCAACGTGAACATCAGTTAGTTCATCGCCCAGTGCCTGCTTAGCATGCACCTGTGTCTGTTTGTCACTGCTGATGTTTATTCACTATTTCTGGTGCTGGCTCGTTACTTTATTATTGCACTAAGGGTTTCTATCATAAGGACTAAGTTTATATAAGACTGTCACTGCTTGGAATTGTAAGAAGCTGATACAGTGAGACATTTCATATTTTAGAGATGTGAATCCTTTAAGCTTTTAACTTTTTTATATTACAGATTTAGCATTTGCTTAATCCCACCCCTGCAATTGTCCAGGCTTAGCTTAGTTTAGCAAACGCTCAGTGGATTTCTTGGCTAGATAAGGCTGTTAGCTAGATACCTAAATGTCTTATACTACATCATTAGTTTGAAATAGTATGTCATTACTTTGAGATACTAACTCATTAGTTGAGATAAGTCCAAAATCTCTCAAAACCAAGATGGGCGACAGAAAGCAAGAAATGCTGTGCAGATCAGGAATTTAACGCTTACAAAAGTAGACCGCGCAGGTAAATAAAAACTGTAAACATCAAGTTACACCTCAGAAGTAATACAGCTGTTAAAATGTTCAATTAATCATCTGTCCACTAATCTGGACATTATGTTATTAGAATGTAACTTGCAGTGTTTGTAACAATATTTTGACAAGATTTTTGTGGAAAATGTTTCACGAAGAAATATAGTTTAACAAGGAGGTGTGTGAGGGTTTGAGGAGTCAAGAGGAAGGAGCTGAATGAGGGAGGAGGACAGTTCATGCATCAAAGGGTTTCGATACTAGAAATTCTTTTACTTTTTTTTTAGTCATTATTTTGAGACAAGTCATTGGTTTGAGATACTAACTCATTATTTTGAGAGTTTCTCATACTTTATCATATTAAAGCATCTCTTACCTTTCTTGCATTTCACACAGCACCGGACAGCTCCACGTGAAACCACGGTCATCACACATCCTGAGCTCTCACAGTTGTAGTGTCAGATCTCTGCAGTGGTTTCTAATGTCTGTTAGAAACTCGCGGCCGTATTGCACTGAAGAATTTACCTCTTGTTGCACTGTTTCTTTCTTTTGCCAACTGATTTGGTTGGTATGTTATGTGAGCGGTTATGTCAGTCGGAGGCCTCCATGTGGGGACAGACAGGACAGGAGAAAACTCCGACCAATCATTCGGTCCGAATGCAATGATTGGTCGGAGTTTTCTTAGAACCATATGAGAACGGTATAATTGTGAGTTTTTATTTCTGGTGGAATTCACTTACATTTCAGTGTGCCATCAGCTTTTTAGTAGCATTTAAACCTAAACAAAGAAAAGTGTAAAATTTCCAGAAAGGTAAGTGTTGCTTTAAGCCATTATTTCAAGATAACTAAGTCAGTATTTTGGGAAAGGTCTTTATTTTTTGATACTAAGTCATTATTTGAAGACACTAAGTCATTAGTATCTTAAATAATGACTTAAGTCAATATTTTGAGATTCTAAGTCATTATTTAAAGATACCAAGTCATTGTTTTAAGATAGGTCTTTGGTTTGGGACACTAAGTCAGAATTTCAGGATACTAATTCATTATTTTGAGACAATAGTAAGTCAGTATTTTGAGATACTAAGTAGGTGTTTTGGGAGCGTATCTATGTTTACCGAGTTCTATGTTCCCCATTGGAAGACCACGGAAAACAAGTGTGGTGGATGACAGACGAATCCTTTCCCTCGTCAAGAAAAACCCCTTCACAACAGCTGGCCAGATCAAGAAAACTCTGCAGGAGGTGGGTGTATCTGTGGCCAAGTCAACAATTAGGAGACGACTTCACCAGAGGAAATACAGAGGTTTCACCACAAGGTGTAAACCATTGGTGAGCCTGAAAAACAGGAAGGCCAGATTAGAGTTTGCCAAGAAACATCTAAAAGAGCCTGTACAGTTCTGGAACAACATCTTATGGACAGATGAGACAAAGATCAACTTGTACCAGAATGATGGAAAGAGAAAAGTATGGAGAAGGGAAGGATATAAATATATTTATTGATGATGTGACTGCTGACAAAAGCAGCAGAATGAATTCTGAAGTGTTTCGGGCAATATTATCTGCTCATATTCAGCCAAATGCTTCAAAACTCACTGGACGGCGCTTCACAATGCAGATGGACAATGACCCGAAGCATACTGCGAAAGCAACCAAAGAGTTTTAAAAGGCAAAGAAGTGGAATGTTCTGCAATGGCCAAGTCAGTCACCTGACCTGAATCCGATTGAACATGCATTTCACTTGCTGAAGACAAAACTGAAAGGAAAATGAACAAAGAACAAGCAGGAACTGAAGACAGCTGCAGCAGAGGCCTGGCAGAGCATCACTAGAGATGAAACCCAGCGTCTGGTGGGTTCGAGACTTCAGGCTGTCATTGACTGCAAAGGATTTGCAACAAAGTGACAATTTGATTTATGATTATGTTAGTTTGTCCAATTACTTTTGGTCCCTTAAAAAGGTGGAAGGCACATATAAAATGTGCTGTAATTCCTACACCATTCACCTGATTTGGATGTAAATACCCTCAAATTAAAGCTCAGAGTCTGCACTTAAAGCACATCTTGATTGTTTCATTTCAAATCCATTGTGGTGTTGTACAGAGCTGGAATGCTGAAAATTGTGTCATTGTCCAAATATTTATGGACCTGACTGTAGAGCCTTTTTTGCAGGGTTAAGTGGGGAACATAGAACCCGGGGAACATAGGGATGACCCCAGTATTTTGACATATGAAGTCATCATTATTTTAAGATAGGTAATTATTTCGATCTTAGGAGGGAGTCTTTCTGTGTGGAGTTTGCATGTTCTCCCCGTGTCAGTGTGGGTTTTCTCCAGGTGCTCCGGCTTCCTCCCACAGTCCGAAGACATGCAGGTAAACTGGTGACTCTAAATTGTCCGTAGGTGTGAATGTGAGCGTGAATGGTTGTCTGTCTCTACATGTCAGCCCTGTGATAGTCTGGTGACGTGTCCCTTTCACAATAATTTTCAACGTGTTGCAGCTGATTGGCTGAGTGGTGTTGGGCTGTTATCTAATCAGTTAACCTGTGTAACCTGGGCTTTTCATATTTTTGTTACACAGCTCAACTAACGACAAAAATGAATCAAAGCAGGAGATCAAAATGAGAAAATTATAAAAATCATTTAATAAAAGTGTGTGAATGTCTGATAAACCTAATCAAATTTTGGTGAGTCGTTTTGCATTCAAATCATGTTTTTGGTAATAACTGAAAATGTTAAGGGTCTGAGAACACACAGCAGTCACGTCTGACTTTCTGAGCCCAGCAAACTGAATCAACTCATTACAGTAATAAAACACACACGGCCCGGACACACCATCTCTTTTGTTCCTGGTCACACAGTACAGTAGTGATCTGTCACTAATACAAATTAAACCGCCCGGGAGCAAAACATTTTTCAATGTGGAATCGTGCTGCGTAATAAAACAACCAAAGCGTCATGCTAAAATGAGCTGGGGGGAAAAAAAAAAGATGGATAAAACAAAATGTAAAATTATAGCAATTCTTTAAAGGATGGTAGGTGATTTAAATCCCTTGTTGACAAAGTAATTACACATTTACAAAGAGCTGATAAGAGCTGCCCTTCTTTATCCAGAGACAGCATAGAGGGGAAATATCTGCCAAGATGTTATTAGGACTAAAAGGAGGCAAATGCAGCTCCAGAGAGAGACGATGATTCTTCATAATTGTAAACACTACGTGACAATTTGGAAATGAGCTCCAGCAATCTGCTTTTCCCCTAAAAATAGTTGCTGCTGCTGCTGTATCCTCATTTAGACATTGTCAAACATCTGTTAGCAGCTTCTACAGGCCATGTCACTCGCAACCAGAACATTGCACAAATGTGCTGTCTCATTACTGCCTCTCCCTGTTGTCGAGATACAGACAGGCTTCATTTAAGTGAGTGATGTCATCACGCTGGAGCTGGAATTCGTGCAATGATGCAGTCGGGCCCTGCAGGACGAGGAACGGCAGATGCACTGCTGCCCTTAAGCAGATGCTTTCAACCATCAATCCCCGCTCATTATGCTTACACTCCTTGATATCAATCTGTTACGTCCAGTCCATTCCAGGAGCGATTTTGTGATGAAGTGTTGTAATTTACATCCCTTTCCCCCCTCAAATCTGCTTGTCTGCATCTGTTTTAGATTTGATCTGATAACCCCTTTCAGCAAACTCCTCAGAGTCTGCAGAGAGCAAGTTTTAAGTAAAGAGAGAGGAAGTTTTTTATGTCAAGAAAAAGTGAACATCACTATTATGCGGCCTATACAATTGTTAAAATTACAAAAATGCCCCGAGCAGTGAAAGGGAGGATTATAAAATGAGGCTGCACTGCATTTTGGTCTATTGAGGATTCTGTCAGTGGAGAAATTGGTATCTCTTCCTGTAGTACAATGGATGTCTCTCTGCATTGTTGTGCAAATGTAGGTGCAGAGTTTGATGGTAGAAAAATGTTCTGCTATCAAACTTCACTCTAGCTGCTTCGGAAACATTTCAATTTGACATTTCAAGTTTGCTCGGTGGGCCTTCAGAAAATATCGAGGAGCTGTTTTTAATGTGCTTTTTAGTTTTTAAGGTGACATGCTCGCTTTGCACAGACTGTGCAGCGTGTTTGGATGAGTGGCATGTTGATTAATGAGCGTAGGAACAGGATGGAAGCAGATGAACAGAGCATTGTATATTGGTTATGGTGACGAAGTCAGGTAGTTTGGGAAAAATAAGGTTTTTACACCTTGGGCAGATTATGAGACAATGGGCCCCTGGACACAGACATGCAAAAGGCCCCACCGACTCTACATTTGGGGGGAATTTTTGCATATTTTTAAGGAAAATGTGTATTTCTTTGTAGTTATTGTGTCTTTTTTGGTCATTTTGTGTCTCTTTGGGTAATTTTGTATCTTTTTTTGTTGTTTTGTGTGTCCCTGTCGTCGTTTTGTGCCCGTGTGAGGAGTGTGTTTGTGGTACTTTTGTGTATTTTTTTGGTTGTTTTGTGTCTCTTTGTGGATGTTTTGTGCCTTTTTTTGGGTCATTTTGTGTTTTTTCTTTAACCTTACTGTCGTGTTCCGGTCAAATCTGACCAATTTACAACATAAAACACTTATAAATATTGTGTTTTAAATCTGATTGCCTCAAGGCCGTATGATATCCTTCACACTGTGCACTTGAACATATGAAAGCGATGATCACCACTTTCATTAAATTTTGAGTGGTTGAGTGGCCTTGTTATTGGAGCATAAATTTTGTCAACCTTGTTACACTTGTGGCAATCTGGAAATCCATCGATAAACAAAACAAAACAAAACAAAAAAAACCCAAAACTTTTTTTTCTTCTTCCTTTACCTCTGGAGGCACAGCCTGGAGTGCAGGGTGCAGGGGCCTCGGGGATTGTTCATGTCCTTCACCTCCGGCAATGCCCCCAGGGAATCGCTGTGTTGCTTACAAATACTTTGGGTAGACAACCAGCAGAGTTTAGCTATTTATCACATTTTTCACGTCACTATATAACCGTGTATAATCTGATGTTTGTTAAGTCTATAAACACAATGACTAAACAAACTTTGTAGTTGTTTTGTTTCTTTTATTGGTCACTTTGTGTCTCTTTGTAGTTGTTTTGTGTCTTTTATTGGTCATTTTGTAACTCTTTGTGGTTGTTTTGTCTCCCTGTAGTCACTTTGTGTCTCTTTGTAGTTGTTTTGTCTCTTTGGTCATTTTGTATGCTTTGTTGTAATTTTGTGTCTCTTTGTAGTTGTTTTGTGTCTCTTTGTAGTTTTGTGTCTTTTATTGGTCATTTTGTGTCTCTCTGTAGTCACTTTGTGTCTCTTTGTAGTTGTTTTGTGTCTTTTATTGGTCATTTTGTGTCTCTTTGTAGTTGTTTTGTGTCTCTTTGTATTTATTGTGTCTTTTATTGGTCATTTTGTGTCTCTTTGTAGTTGTTTTGTGTCTCTTTGTAGTTGTTTTGTGTCTTTGATTGGTCATTTTGTGTTTCTTTGTAGTTGTTTTGTGTCTTTTATTGGTCATTTTGTGTCTCTTTGTAGTTGTTTTGTTTCCCTGTAGTCACTTTGTGTCTCTTTGTAGTTGTTTTATGTCTCTCTGTAGTTTTGTGTCTTTTATTGGTCATTTTGTGTCTCTTTCTAGTTGTTTTTTCTCTCTGTAGTCATTTTGTGTCTCTTTGTAGTTGTTTTGTCTCTCTTCAGTCATTTTGTATGCTTTGTAGTAATTTTGTGTCTGTTGTTGTTTTGTGTCTCTTTGTAGTTTTGTGTCTTTTATTGGTCATTTTGTGTCTCTTTGTAGTTTTGTGTCTTTTATTGGTCATTTTGTGTCTCTCTAGCCTCGCGTCACCAGGCTCACTCTGAATTTTGTCTGGATTCTGGTTCCAGTCTAGAGAGCAGATCCGGAATTCACCAAATTCACCAAAGTAAAAGTGTTCACCAAAGTAAAACTTTAAATTCTGGCGCACCATTGATTTGGGGTGATGAGGGGTGTAAGAAAATCGATTAACTTAATGGCTTGGGGCTTTTCTTGAAAATTATATTCTCTGAATTAAAGTTTCACTGCATTTTTATTAGCTTGGTGCTTTTATTTTGACGGAAAGGCGTCCATCGAATTCCAGATCCTGTCTCACTTGCCTGGTTCCAGTTCCTTACCAACCTCCACTAACGGCCCCAGACTAATGTCTCTCTGTAGTCACTTTGTGTCTCTTTGTAGTTGTTTTGTGTCTTTTTTTGGTCATTTTGTGTGTGTGTGTTTTTTAGGTAATTCTGTGCCTTTGTGGTCTTTTTGTGTCTCTTCCTACTCTACGTTCATTTCAGTGCCATTGCCAGTGGTAGGCCCGCTTAGTAATCTATCCATGGCCAATGTCCCAGCATGTAAATGGCAAATGGACCTGCGCATGTATAGCGCATTTCTAGTCTTCCGACCACTCAAAGCGCTTCTTACACTACGAGTCACGTTCACCCATACACAAACATATTACTGGTGGCTGAGGCTACCATACAAAATGCCACCTGCTACTCAGTTTTTAACACACTCACACACCGAT
This sequence comes from Epinephelus cyanopodus, assembly GCA_026686955.1. Classification (NCBI taxonomy): domain Eukaryota; kingdom Metazoa; phylum Chordata; class Actinopteri; order Perciformes; family Serranidae; genus Epinephelus; species Epinephelus cyanopodus. Next base: position 3,015,842 of record CM048937.1, on the reverse strand, counting down.
GGAACAGCCATCAGGAGCAGTCTGGGTTTCAGTATCTTGCTCAAGGATACTTCGACAAACTGTGGCTCAGTTTTTTTGTATTGTATTGTACATGCTGCACACTGCTTGTGGAAAAATATGTTTCTCCTTGGAGGACGAAGTCAGCACATCTTTCTAACTGAATCTACTAATTACTGCAGTTTATTATTTTTAGTGCTTTTATTTTGACAAACATATCCTCCCAGAGAAAGAGTCCAGCACCATTTTTTTATTCTTCTGTTTATTCCAAATAAAACTGCTGCTTCTGTGAACATAAAACGCATCACTTCCTGCGCGCTAGAGCATTTTTTTTTCTTCCTGGGAATGACCTACAGCAGCAGGCACTGAGCGTTTAAAACAGCAAACATAAAAGCTTTCATGAGCAGGGAATAGGTTGAATCACTATTGTGTTAAATCACTTGGCAACAGCGAGCGGCGAAAGGGCCGTGAACTGAGATGAAATCTTTCTGGGCAGTTGCTCCTGTTGCCAGTAGAGCTAGTACTCATGGTAGACTGTTGACTGAAAATGTGGTCTGTTGGACTCACATATAACCCTCCAATACTTAATAACATCAGGTCATACTGAGCATGTTGGGTGATATTGCATGTGCTGTACACGTGACTGGAGGAGACATTTATGCTGCTTCCAGGTTTGAAAGTTGACTTTCATCTTAAGATCACACAACATTTACAGTAAGTCACTAAGTCATTAAATTTCAATTCAACATGCTTTATTGGCACGAGTGTAACAATCACAACAAAGTGATGAGGTAATAAAGGGATTAAAAAGAGAAAGCTGTGATTCTGAATAAAGTGCTATTATCACTATACAGCCTGATTATTTTAACAAGTTGAATAAGTGTAATTGTGTTATTATATTAGAAAGCAGGGGAAATTAACTTGTTTAATTTGATATTTCACACATATAATATAATGTTGAGATTTGATTAAAACTGTGTGCTAAGTGATAGAAATGATTTCTTTCCATCTGTGAGACACAAAGCAAGTTAATACAAAAAGGACATAGTGCAAATTAAAGGAGGAGTTTGGCAAAATTCAATATTTTTCTTACTGTCAACAAATCCCATCACAAAAGTAAAATAATGAATTGACCACAATGACAAATATTATTTATGTAGCCAAAGTAAAAAAATGTTGTTCCTTAGAGCTATATCATGTTTGAAAGCTGTTCCCTCAATCAACATGGGAACTGTGGCTGTAAATACTCATTAATGCACCAAATGTGTATTAATCCTCAGCTGAAAATAGTCCCTGACAAATGCAGTATTTTCCCCTTCTCTGAGTATCGTTTGCTTAAAGCTGTAGCTATTTAGGGACATCCATAAAGATTAGAGAAAAGTACAAAAAACTGTACAGATTTGTGTACCAGAGCTTTATTTTTTGTTTTTACCACCCCATTAATTGAAACTGTCCTCCCCCACAAAAATAACCCCATAGGTTAATTGTGCAAGCAGATGTTCAGATTTTTCTTTTTGAAAGGAGTGATACTGCACTGTTAGAGGGCAGAAAAAAATGACATATGGTGTTGTTTAGGTTAATCATATCATGACCCCTGAGTTATCTCTTTGGAAGGGACCCGACCAGAGGCGTAAATAAATGATACAAAAAGGGAAGTTCCTAATTTAAAAATGGTGCCATTTGCTATATATGTCCTCAAAAAGGCAAATTCGTCTACATCATGGTTTACCTTTTTATTTTTTCATTTTCAATAGTCTATCTACAACACAATTATAAGCTGTAAAATCTATGAATAAACATTAAAAAATATCCAATTAAACGATTAATTTTCTTTGATATTTTTGGTATGCAATGATGATTGCTGGGTAATATGTTTGTTGATGCTGCCCGTGTAAATTTCTTACGCCACGGGACCTGACCCCTAGGTTGGGAACCACTGGAGTGTCTAACTCAGGGGTGTCAAACATACGGCCCGTGGGCCAGAACCAGCTGGCCAAAGGGTCCAAACTGGCCCACCAGATGACTAAAAATAAAATGACAACAATGAATGACAACAAATGATGTAATGACTGACTGTTGTGTAAACAGATGAACGTATAGAGTGCAGCAGGAATGAGTCCTAAAGCCCGGAAATGAGTTAGCATTTTTAGTCAGCGTTTTTTTTTTTTTAAATGGAGTTTGCCCGAAATGAGGTCTGTGGTTAACACAAGCTTAAGAGACTTTCACATTTTGTTCTATGAAATAAAATAAGTCAGTAAATACCCAACTTGTGAATTTTGTAGCTTTTATGTGTCTTAAAAAAGGTGGTTGCTAACAAGTGGCTAAATGAGACTACAGAACGTCGTCGCCGCTGGGGTCATGCCACTGTAGTGTAGGTCGTTAGCATTTTACTTCTTGTGATTGCATTTAGGCTTCAATAATCATGACAGTGATGTTCATCAATGAAGATTATCTTACTAAACAAAACATGTAAAAAGTATCATACATGTTTGTTTCCCACAGAGCTTAAAAAATAAAATAAAATAAAATCCAAAATGGAAAATCCCACCAGCTTTTTGACGAGGGAACTAGCGTGATGCTAAGTTCCGCATCGGCTAACAGAAACACGTCAAACCCAGAGCACTTAATACAGCAGTGATACTCAACTTACAGCCTGTGGGCCAAATGTGGCACCCCAGTATTGTGCCAGGTGGCCTCCCAACCATTTTCTAATTTGCAGTGGAAGTAAAATGCTGCTTATGCATCAGTATCAACAATCTAATGATGTCATATATCAGTCAAAGGTGCAAGAATGAGTAACTTTTGAAGGTTGCAGTATATTTTACTTTTAATCTGACTATGTATGAAGGAAAGAAAGGTTTTATTATTTGGAATCCAGGGATTGAAGTGAACATATCTGCAGCCCCTGTGAATGTGGTGTTTATATGCTCCCTATCACACCTTGAATGAGTGAAAGTAGAGCTCCTATATATGAGGCAGCTCATAAAAAATGAGTAAAAGGGCTTTCTGTGTCTCAGTCAAGGACACACGTGGGCTGATGGACACTGACTGCATGCAGAGATCAGATCCATGGCCACTGAATCCACTCAGAGTGAGGATAGTCTGCCTTTCAGTAACGCTCAGGAATATACAGTATTCTGTGCAGCCTAGAATTTCCTTCCAACAATTTTAATATTGATGAGACACCAGAATTGAGTATCCATGTGGAAACGGTGTCAGAACGCCACCTGTGAAACATCTCCGTCTGTCGATTTTTTGTCAAATCCCAAATATCTCTCTGGCATCTGCTCCTGAATGTTCCCAAAGCTGTTTTGATACTAGTTTCATATCGTGTCATTTATCATACACCGTTGCTGTATCTCTTTAAATGCAGCAACAATGCTCACTGCGGGCAGCCGGCCACTGCAGGAAGCTCCTGCTCTCTTCCTGTGCTGTTAAAAAAGACAGTGAAGAAGACAAATCTGAGGGAGAGAGCAGTTTTAGGACACAATATGATGATAAGCCATCGCTGTACAACTCCCGTGCCTTTCATCTTACATCACACACAGGAGTCTGAGCACAGTGGGGAATGGTAACCAGGCCTCTGTTCCCCTGTGTGTGTGTGTTTGTGTGTGTTTTATCAGGAATAATGAGAGGTATATCTCCATTACGCAGTGTAACAAGTTTTAAAAAATGCCCGCGGTGAGCCGTGTGTCAACAGAACTCAACCTGTCAAGAACCCTGAGGGTTAAATAAAGAGCTAATAATGAACAAGTTGTGTTCTGGCTTGTGGTGTGCATCTGTCTTTAAAATGAGATAGAAAAGGTAATAGGTAATTGAGTGTGCTTGTGTGCTGGAGGGGGTTGCGCAGCAGTAGGTTGAGCCTATGGGGAGTATACAGAGAATCACTGCCGCTGTCTCAGATTCACCCTCTGCAGTCGTTTCCTTCCGCCTGCAGAGGGCAATGCAGCTCCAGCCATCCCCTACCCTACAGAAACAGCACAGAGTTGGAGCACTTGGACATTATTGACAACTGTGAGTCTTTGCTATTCATCTGGGCTGAATTTAAGGATGCTTCCAGGGCCGGCTAAGTGTCTGACCTGGGCCTGTCGACAATGAAGGAACAAAATGTAGCTCGGGAGAAGCTGAATCTGCCATATTCAGGAGCTGCAGGCTGGTTTTAACTAAAGAGCAAAAAAGCTTTCATGCTTTAATGGAGGCTATGTAATGTCTCATTATGTAACTAAACAAGGCAGAAAAGGGAAAGTTGAAGTATACGATGAGCAGATTTTGACTCAGTCTACGAAGCAGCTGCTAAATGTACACGATGGCTGCTTAAATGTACATTTAATGCTGCTGCGTACAGAGATGCTGCCAGCAGGACAGCATGCTTGAAGTATTATTGATGCACTGTGGTGACGGGACCAGAATTTACATAAACATACGTGAATGAAATTACTTCTCTGTAATGAAATCACAACTGCAACCACTACTATAAAAGAAATAAAGGGTGGCAACTACTGCTTACTTTTCTTACTGATTAATCTGCTGATGATTATTATTTTGTCTAATATATATAAGATAAAAGCTATTCTGTCTCCTGTATCACTGCTCCTCAGGCCTGTATCCTTAAGAACAGCATTTAGAAACACTGACCTATTTTGGCCTCTGATCAAGGATTAGATCCAAGGATTTTTTAAGGATCCTTCCCCCTTGTCTATAAAAGAGGTCCTAATTTATGTCAATGCATTCTCACTCCGACCTCGTCACATATTGATGTTCGGTCATGGACCTTCCACGCCCAGATACGACATGAAAGGTACCCTGGGTGTGTTGGTTATTGACGTTCTGGGACACTTTGTCAAGTTCTGCCTGTTACATGCATTGTCTCCTTTCAAAATACACTTCTGTTTGCACAGGAAATTTACAGTTTGCATATAGTCTGTGCAACAATGGAAACGGACGTTTCCTTTTTTCTACCAACAACAAATGCACGTGGTTAGGTTTAGGAAAAAAAGGGTTTGGTTTTAGAATCTTGAACACCGCTCTCTCAGGTGAAAGAAAGGTGTTTATTGGACTCATCCACCACCTGTCCCACCCACCCTGATTGGACTTTTGCCACCTCAACTTCGATTCTCGTCCCACCGCGTTTGCCCCTCACGCCACTGGGTGCTGTTAAACTAAAACAGCGACTGGCTGTCTTTTTTTTTGTCAATATCTGATGCTGGAAGTCACTGTCCAAGTGCCGGATTTCGACACCTTTGGAGTAAGACCAGTCTGTTTTTTTTCTTTCGTTTTTGGTGACCAGGAAGGTATGTTTGTTTCATTGTGCGGACATTTGCCTGGTTTGCCTCTCCTGATGGTGCCCTCCTCCCGGTCCCGCCTCGTTTCCCCCTGATGCCAGTCGTGTATCAAGCTGACATTAAAGGACTGATTTTTTTCGTCAATTTCTGATGCTGCCCAAGCAATGGATTTCGACGACTAGAGTGAGACTAGCCTCTTTATGCAATAATCTGGTGAGGGCCAACATTATGGCTGACCCAAATCAGACTCTTTTAGCTCCTTTAAAAGACGAGAATCATCCATGTGGTCATCGCGCCCAGTGTCACAACACATGGAAAACTCCTGGTTTTAGACATCCAAGATCAGGCAAAAGCTTTCCTGTTCAGGGTTATATCACATGCAGCACAGAGAATGTCATTTATTTACTAAAATGCCCATGTAATAAGATTTATATAGATAAAACTACACGCATGTCAAAACAAAAGATTAGTGAGCTGAAGAGCTCAATCAGACGCAGTGATGCAAACAATCCTGTTGCCGTCATTTCAATGAATTTTCACACCCTATCTCCTCTCTACGTCCAGGGCATTGAACACATTGAGCTGCCAAGAGGGGGAGATATGGATAAGAAAGGTATGCCAAAGGGAGCTTTTCTAGATTGACACTTTAGATGCACTTCAGCCTACAGGCCTTAATGAAGAGTTTGATATGAGTGTTGTGCTGTATTCCGAGATGTTTATTACACAGTCCACTTTATTAGTTTTCTGGAGCTGAAGGCGTTTTCTCAGTTGTTGTGGTTGGTTGCTTTATTTGTTATCATGTTTCAAGAATGAAATTTTGTCACAACAGGTGGTTGTGGCTGCCACAGGCATGCCCCCCTCCCCAATATTAAAATGTTTTGTGTAGTGGATATGTTGAAACTTTACATGTAGCCACATTTTTAACAATGCCATGATTAATATGCATCTAGGTTAAGGCACAAAAACCACTTGGTTATGTTAGGGAAAGCTCATGTTTTCGCTTAAATACCCAGTCTAAACGCTGCCATGTCTTGGTAAAAAACACAAAATGCTTTTCATGCCATTATCCTGGGATGAAATGCAGCAGTGTTTCAGTAAAAAAACAACCACTTTCTTTAACACTTTCCTGGCAGGAAACACAGCAGTATCAGGAAATAAGAATTGATTTTTGTGCCGACATCATGGCAGGTAATGCAGCCATGTCCGAGTAAAAAACAACCACTTCTTGGGCCACATTCCTGGCAGAAAACGTAACAATTGTCATAGTACAAAAACAACCGTTTTTGGTGACACTTTCCTGGCCAGAAACGCAGCGATGTCTCAGTAAAAAACAGCCACTTTTCATGCCACTCCACCCATGTAAAAACAGACATGAGTTGCTACAAAACGCTTCATTGTGGAGGCTAAAAAGCTGCTGGAAGCACACCAATGACTCTTTTCATTCCACTATTGCATGAAGCAATGTGTTGGTAAAAAACAGCTGCTTTTTGTGGCACTATCCCCGCTGGAAAAACAGTAACAGGTCACTGGTGCCTAAAGTTTTGTTGTTTGTTGGTGTTAAACAGTGGTCTGCAACTTGGCAGCAAACTCGCCTAGTCACGCCATCCACCATCCCATCCACCATGTAACCTATCTGTGGTTTGCAGAAACATACAATGCCAGCATTATCTTCTGGCGACGGAAAGTAAGTCAGCCCTGTGATATGAATATGTTCTCTGATGATCCCTTTGTTTAATTTCACGACCCTTGGTGGGGACCTGATCCCAGATTGGGATCCCTACACCATCACATTGCTGTTCCTCTTTGCTCGTGTTTGTTTGTGACTGCTTGGCATGGTTGTCATGAGTTCCACACTGTTTCCTTTGTCATATTTTACCTGCAGTTTAGGTAGATGAACTCTGTGAGCTGATGATAACTCACATATCAAAGGGCTGATTATAGTAGACAAATACTGTTATGACCCACCATTAGTAGTGCTGAAATGCAGATTTAGTTACTTAAAAGTCCTTTTTATGTAGTGTTTCCGTTCACTGCGTATCCCCTGCAGAGACGTTATCACCTGCTTTACTGTTTGATTGCACGTTGGTCTGGTTGCAGCTTTTCAGATGTTAAGATTTTCTGTGCTTTGTATAACTGCAAATGGAATACCTTCGGGGTTCGCACTGTTGTTTGGACAAAAAAAAAAAAAAAGCAGTTAAAAGACATCACGTTGGGCTCTGGGACACATTTCTGACATTTTATTTACTGAACAATTAATTATTAATCAAAATAATAATTAGCTGCAGCCCTGAGGCGGAAAATCCCAATTCAAAAAATATAATTTTTTACCCACTAACATTAATTTTGATGGAGAAGTGGCACTGGCTGGCGTGACCCATATAATAACTACTAAAAGCTTGTGAATGCTGGCTCATGAGATCCAGGCTTGATGCCACAAAAGCAATTTGCACCCATTGGTGAAGATGAATACAGTTAATGTAAATGAAGAAACTGCCCTGCGGAGCACTTGAGCCCAAGCCCTCGCTATCCAGTGCCCTTATCTACAAATGCACTCGGCTACTCTAATGGCGGACCTATTTCAATGTCACATCACATCACATTTCTGATTCAGTGGCCTCATTGCATGCAAGTGCTCATTGAAAACAATGGGCTAATGTGCCACATGCACCCTGTTGTTCATTTCCAACAACATCTTGGTATCAGCGCACCTGATGGGGACACAATGCACGGTTTGATTAAGGTCGGTAAAATAAAATAAATAAGAAAAGTGGAGGTTAGTAAATGGCAGAAGGAGATGCAGAGAGGCAATGAAAAGAGGGAGATTAGGTGGAGAAAGGCAATGAGAGATGGGAGAGAGAATAAGAAAAGCAGATAAGGGATAATGAGGTGTTCGCGGAGGAGTGATAGAGAAAAGAAAGGAAAAAGCGCAAATAATGGGCGAGTGGAATTTGGGCGAAGAGACAGAGGAGATAAAGGTGAAAAAGGAGCAGAGGAAGGTTGCGGTATATCTGGCCAGGCTCAGCAAAAGCGGGGCTCAAAGTGTGAGCGGCGATAGAGAGGAGCCACACTGAGAGCGTAACAGGATTGCGAGGAAGCTCGACATAGATGAAGCCATCGGCCTTTGAGTGACAGGGCGGTGTGAGGGTGCACCGAGGGCGGCTCGAGTGAACATCAGGGCCAGCGATGAGGCAATGAGGGAACACAGAGAGGAGGTGTGGGTGTATTTAGCAGCTGTGGAAGGCCTGAGTGTTAGTGATCTGGTATTAACCTAAAACTTTTATTCATTTTCTTTGGCTAGGCCGAAGAGTGTGGGCCAATATCAGGCTAAATCTGACTGACAGGTGATTGACAAGAGCTCTTCTGTGCTCAAATGCCAACAGAAATCCTCTCTACGCCTGGATGAATGTAGCACACAATGGACCATGGGCCTCATGCAGCAACATTCTCCTAAATTTCTCTCATATTTTCTCTTCACTTGCAAGACAGAATCCAAGAGAAGTCAACTCCAGATGCACCAAATAATCTTAACCATCCAAATCTGCTCTTGCCCAGGTGTGTGAAATAATGAGTCCCAGTGGATTAGCATGTAACGCCCCCTAAACACTATATAAGGTCAAGTGTTTGTTGTGCCATGTGCAAATACTCTGGCACATGCCCAAGAACTAAAGAGACTGAAGAACATTTGGGGCACTTTCAGTCTCAAAACATGCACTGATTTGCTGGTTTCCAGTGTCAACAATGTGAAATGGCTTGCAACAGGCACTGAGGTATGTTTTCACTGGTTCAGTGGGTGTTTCAGAGGTGTTACCCAATCAGCAGCGACGTGTCTATAAATGCAGGCTCGTAGATTGTCCTATTTTTTGTTTGTATTTCACACTTGCTTTGGCGACGTAAACGTGTGTTTCTCATGCCAATGAAGCCCCTTTGAATTGATCCGAATGAAACCATGTAGTGTTCGACGCACCCCCATTTTCATTTAAATGAATGTTGTGCTGCGTTTTGTTGGAGCTGAATGCAGCCCTGCAGTGGCAACATACTGTCAAATAAATTTAAACAAACATATGATTAGGGAAAAAGAAAATAGCAATGGCAAAACATCTGTGATGCTGCGAATGTGTAAGCAGCAGTGGTTGAGGAAATATTCTGGCGCCGGTTGCACAGAGCACCTAAAGTAGGACACTTAAGGTTTAGTTTCTCCTTAGCTGAGGAGCATTTAAATGTGTTTTCCTTTCTTTGGTTGCAAAGGTCCTCTGTGCAACAGTTTAAAAGCAACCCCTTAAGTATAAGACCAAGACAAGGAGTTAGGGAAACCTTAAGGAGAAGACTTGAGGATATTTTGCACAACCGATTTTATTTAAAGGAAAACTTAACTCGGATTTAAAGGAAAATCTTCACTTCAGTAAGCCTGGAGTCTCCTGGTCGACTAGTCGATTATTTGGTTGCTATGCTCTCGTCCGTCCAAATTCTCATTGGTTGAATAATCACAGTGTTACTTGAATAAGGAGAAAAGTGATTTATAGTGAAGCCAATTTGTGTACTTGTGTTTGAAACTGTCTCTATTAAGCCATATTTAATGTGTGTTTTGAATCAACTAAACTTTACAGCAGTTAACACAGTCCTCCACCGCCGACTAGTGTTTTGGAGGTGTAACTGCAGAGTGACACAGACACACCACCGCAGAAGTAAAAATAATGTGCAGATTGTTTTTTCCCACGACTAATCGATTAGTTGAAGATTATGTGCGACTTTAATCAACCAAGATTTTCTTTGGTTGTGTCTCTTGAGGTTATTTGTGTCTCTTTGAGGCCACTGTGTGTCTTTTTCTGTCTCCTTGTAGTTGTTTTATCTTTTTTGTAAGGTGAAAGTTGTGTCTCTGACTTTTATTTGTGTCACTTTTTTGAGGTCATTTTCTGTCTCTGTGTTCTTTGAGGCCAGTTTGTGTCTCTCTGAGGTAATTTTGTACTTTTTGAGATATTTTTTTGTCTCTTTAAAGTAATTGTGTGTCTTTTTTGTTATTGTGTGTCTCTTTGCAGTTCCTTTGCATTTGACTCAGACCATTCTCGCTAGCGATATCTGCCTTTTCCGTACATTTTGACCATGTTGATGATGAACATCCTTCACTTTGACTTCTACTTGCAGACTTAATGTAAGCTGCTTAGCATATTTCCACTCACTTTAGAGCAGATGTAAGGAAACCCTCGAGTCCTATTGGCTGTTTCTGCTCAGAGTATACATACGATTAATTATGTGATCGTTTGAGAGCTTCCTCTTAAAGGTTACTTTGCCACTATGCAGTGAGTGGGCGTAAGTTGCCCAATAAATGCGTCTTATTTCTTAACTTTAAGCGAAGGACTTTTTTATTTCCCAAGTAGGCTCATAAAATATGACGCAGCACTGAAATCACTCTGCAGCAACATTTGAGGTCAAAGTATTCTAAGGCATGCTTTATTCAGAGCAACATAAATAAATGTTTGTATTCTGTACAAAGTTTAAGAGTCTCCAGAGGAGTCAAATGACATCCTTCTCGAAACCACTCCTTGTATTTGTCATTTTTAAGGTTTAGAGAATCTTTTAAAGCACTCTGTGGTTGAGAGCTGACTTTGACCTTCTGACCTCTCTATCTGCCTCAGATGTAACACAGAGAGAGACCCTGTTGTTTGAGTCGTGCTTGTGAGTGGAAGAAAATATGCGTGAGGTATTTCCAGATGCTTTTAATATGGACTCCAGCCAGGTACGCAGCGGTTCATGGTCGCCACCTTCGCCCTTCTAACAACAGGGCACCGTTTAATCATGTATTTTAGATAAATAAATATATTCTGATACATTAGACCATGGGCGGATTATAAGACAATAGACAACAGGGCACAGACATGCAAAAGGCCCCACCGCCTCTCCTACATCGGAGCAACATAGACCTTTGGGTGGTTTTGCCTGTTTTTCATTTAATTGTTTCATGTTATCTGTTGTTATGCACCTTTTGTGGTTATTTATTATGTCTTCACTCTATCTATTTTGTGTCTTTTTGTGTCATTGGGGTAATTTTTTTGTATTTTTTGTGTCTCTGCATTTGTTTTGTGTCTCTCTGAGCTCATTTTAATATATTTTGGTATTTTTGTGACTTTGAGGTAATTTTTTGGTATTTTTTGGTTATTTTGTGTGTCTTAGGTTATTGAAGTTATTTTTTGTCTCTCTGAGGTTATTTTTGTGGGATTTTGTGTCTCTTTGTAGATGTTCTCTGTCTCCTTAAGGTCCATTAGGTGATTTTGTGTAATTTTTGGTCATTTTGTGTCTCTTTGTGTCTTTTGAGGTCACGTTGTGTCTATTTGAGGTCATTTAGTCTTTTTTTGAGGTCATTTTGTGTCATTTTTGGTCTCTTTGTAGCTGTTTTGTCTCCTTGAGGCCATATTGTGTGTTTTTGGTCATTGTCTTTTTGAGGTCATTTTGTGTCTCTTTGTAGTTATTTTGTGTGTCTGAGGTCATTTTGTGTCTCTGTGAGGTTATTTTGTGTTTCTTTGAGGCCATTTTGTGTCTCTCTGAGTTTATTTTGTGTGTATTTGAGGCCATTTTGAGGTTATTTTGTGCCTCTTTGAGATCATTTTGTCTTTTTTTGAGGTCATTTTGAGTCTTTTGGTCTTTTTGAGGTGATTGTGTGTCATTTATGTTCAATTTGTGTCTCTGTAGGCATATTGTGTCTCCTTGATGCCATTTTGTTTGTTTGTGTCTCTTTGTAGTTGTTGTGTCTCTGAGGTTGTTTTGTGTCTTTTTTGGTCTTTTTGTGTCTCTTGTAGGTAATTTTGTGGCATCTTTGGTCATATTGTGTGTCTGTGGTTATTTTGTGTCTTTTTTGGTCTTTTTTGTGTTTCTTTGTAGCCTTATTTCATCTCCTTGAGGTGTGTGTTTTTGGTCATTTTGTCTGTCTGTGTAGTTGTATTGTCCTTTTATTAGGTCATATTGCGTCTCTTTCCGTCTTTTTCGTGGCATTTTTGGTCAGCTTGTGTCTCTTTATAGTTTTTTGTGTCCCGTTGAGGTAATTTTGTGTCTCTTTGATCATTTTGTGCCTCCCTGAGTTAATTTTATGTCATTTTTGTGTCCTTTTGTGTCTCTTTGCAGTCCCTTTGCATCTCTTTGAGGTCATTTTGACTCTTTTCTTTGCCAGTACCTGTTTTTCTGAGTTACATTTTACAAGTGAAGGCTAGGGGTACCTCTTAGTAGGCCCGTTTAGTAATCAGTCCTAGCACTGGACAAAGTATGTACATCTTCTTCAATAGAATATCTTCTGCATTCATTTGTTTTCAAGGGAGAAAAGATTTAAGATTTGAAGCATTGTGTAGCCGGATATGAAACAGTAAGTGAACTATGCAAAATTGGATTGTGAAAGTTTAATATCCACGGCATCTCTGCATTTAATATTAATATTTATCAACAGGTCATCAGTGTCACACTGGTTTAATTAAAGCACAGCTGCATCAATCAATATGCACCGGACTCATCCTGAGAGGAAATCAAGTTATGGCTAATATTTGGTTGATGGTTAAAATGTGTACTGTGTGGGTTTGATAGTCAAACAGTGGATTTAGTGTATTTCATGTGTTGATGTGTCAGCGTAATCGAACGTGTGAGGTGCAAATCATGTGATGGGGAGAAATGCTGAGCAAAGAAAAGGAAGTAAATTCAAGTCTGAGAAAAAAAAAAGCTGAATAGAGCTTCTGGGTGATATCATTTGGCTAAAACTGACAGCACAATACTAAAGAGATTTTTTTTAGGCTTTCATTTATTTTTCATTGAGTGTCTCTTGCTGTCAGACAAAAAAAAAAATCACAAATATGGATGTTTGTCTGGCCAAAATTCAAACAACAATCTACTCTATGCTATCCTCTTTTGGCTTCTCATGCTGTTTTCCTTTGGTTGGTGTGCATTTTTGCCATTTAATGTGCAAGCGTGCACACAACTGAGATTAATCTAAAATGTGATTTTGACACACTCCTACACACACACACCGACGACTGATCCGTGCTGAGTTGGGCCATAATTACTTGCTCGCAGACAGCAAAGGATAGGAAAGCCAAAAGAAATCATTAGGGAGCTGTCAGGTACCTAAAACACTCTGATGTCAGTCCTCTGTGTGCTCAGCGAGGCAACGGCGTTGTTGTTGTTTTTAAGTATTTCTGCTTTGCTGAAGAGCACACAGGAGAGAGCGACAGGAAAGATGAGAGGGAGAGGATGTGAAAACCAACAAAGAAAGACAATGCTAGATTTGGACCCCTGATGATGCAAGAATGAGAATACATAGGTCAGCTAGAGCACACAAGGAGTCGCTGTAAATGATGCATTGTAGACATGACACAACCCCTCAACCTGCATTATTTGGCTTTTAAGTGGTGACTTATCTCTTCAGTCCTGGCTGTGTGAGTCTGGCTCCCTATATTCCTTTTACACTTCAATTTAAGATTCCTTCTCAGTTTAATTTCGTTGAGTCTTTTGATGACTTTTAAAGCCCTTCGTGGTTTGACTCTGTTCTATATATATTTCTGATCTTTTCTGCCGCAGGAGTCTTCAGGTCTGGCAATCAAGAAGTGCATTTAAATGTTTCACAGATTGTGCTTTTACTATTTGAGCTCCAACACTGTGAAATAAACTCCACTTTAAAAAACAGTATGTAAGATTGAGGGAGATTTAGTGGTGACTAATGGTGAAGATTGCAGATTGCAACCAGCAAACCTCTCCTGATTAGAAATCCTTCAGAGTTCATTGTAAAGGAGGTTTGAACCAGAAGCCTCTTTGATTTAAACTTGTAGAAACACTGAAAAAGCAGTTTCGCTTTGAAAAACTGGTTTTTTTCCAGTGCCATTTGTCTTCAGGGTTAAAGCCCGGGGCGGAAACTGTTGAGCATGTACAGAGCACCTCGGCCAGTTTGAGTCTGATTGATGGAATACGTGCAGGAGTAATTCGACTCCCAACGCTTTCAGTCAGACTGTTTTCAAAAGTCCGTACTGAAAGTTACTCCTACACTGTTCGGAACGTTGAACGGAGCTGACACAAAAACGTAAAAATGTGAATGGCCTTATCTAGAGCCAATGTTTGGTTTTACAATGTTGGACTGCTGTAGAAACATGGTGGTACAACATGCCGATCTCCACAAATAAGGACCTGCACCCTCTGTAGATATAAATGGCTTTTCTAAGGTAACAAAAACAACCATTGTTATTTGAGGTGATTATACACTAAAGAAAACATACTTGGGTTTATCAGAGCCTTTATTTCCCGAGAAAACAACAGCCCATTACTTTTACTTTCATAAGAGAGGTGAGACCAACCTAGTCTCAATCCGAAGTCTTTAAAGTTCAGTACTTGGTCAATGACTTCCTGAATCAGAAACTGTTGAAAAAAGTCATCCTTTCAAGTCCGCATGCTATTCCGTCAGTCTGTGTTATTGTTAGATGGCACTGAGGGGCGTGAGGGGGGAAATGTAGCAGGACAACAACTAAAAGTTAGAAGTCCAAATAGGGTGAGCAGGAATGGTGGTGGATTGGTCCAACAACCACTGACTTTCACCCTGGAGGCCAGTGTTTGTTTCCCATAAGATGGTTGAAGCCAAACCCTGCTCTTTTGTCTTAAACCAAACCACATGTTGGCAAAACATAACCATGCGTGCTTGTTGTTGAAAGAAAAAAAATGTTAATTTGTGGTGTTGTACCGACATAGTGCATTCATTTTGAAAGAGATTGTATTTAAACTGTACATTTCCTGTGAACAAAAGTGTATTTTGAAAACAGACAATGCATGTAACAGGCAGAACTTGACATGGGGTCCCAGATCGTCAACCACCAACGCACTCAGGAGTCCAGGAGCAAATGTCAATATGTGACGTGGTGGGAGTGAGAATGTGTTGGTAAGACAGAACCAAAAAAGCTAAAGTGAAGACCATAAAACAACAAAAAATAAGGTAAACGATTGATTCATTTCTACTTTTTTAATGAGCTACAAATTGTAAGCTTTTAACATTGTCCTGACTTCATGAGATCGTTGCAGTCTTAATTAAAGGAAAGGAGGTGTGTGTAATCTCTCGTCTGTACACTGAAAGCTTTGGTTTTTCATCCATTCTGGTTAATAACTTGAGTTACAGTTATTTCTAGTGAGTCTAAATTATGTTGTCACAATACTGGAGTTTCTAATGTCAATACAAAACACTGAAAAATATCTATATTCAAAACCATTTCCTAGGGGTGGGAATCAAGGGTCCCACAATATGATATTATCATGAAACTTAACTCACAATACCATATTATTGCAATTTTAAACAGTTTGTGATATACTGAGTGTTGTGATTACATTGTGATATGTTGCATTTAAAATTATATCCCGCTCAAAAAACTTTGTCAACATTTGTTTTATCTAGTAAGATAAACTCTATTATTTTATTCATACTAGTGATTTGTATTTGCAATATTAATAATTTACATAAGAAAAAAATCAATACTTTGCGTCCCTGTATTCATACAATATTTCCACAGAAAATATTGTGATACTATGCTGCATTGATTTTTCTCCACCATTACCATTTTTGATACCATGGGAAAAAAATTATTTTTTTTCTTGGTAAGTAACAGGGTCATGCAGCAGAATGAGTACTGTAAATATTATCAGTATGAGAGAGCCAGAAAGCACTGCATGTGTATCAAGACTGCAAAAAATAATTAGTGAAACTGTTTCAAATATTCTGAATCAAAATGTATCAATAAGTCAACATTTTTTACAAGATATGAGCTAAACTCACCTTCGCCCTTGAATATTACCCATAAAATATATAATAGAATAAATAATTTTATGTAATTAGCGCCTTTCAAAACTAATTTACAAAGTGCTTTACCAGGATTTAAAACACTGCAGGATTTAGGCAAATAAAATCAGACAATTTAAGTAATGCAGAGAGTAAATGGACCCAAAGAAGAAAAAGGGACTCCAACAATAAAGATAAATACCAGCAATGAAACAGATAAACGATGTTGGCAATTAACTTCTCAGAGGACTGCACTGAGGCAAATAAAACCAAACAATTAGAAGAATACAGAAATAAAAGAGTAGAGACCTAATAACATTATAAAATAAAAAACAATTAAGACATGTTATAAATAAAACACTGTGCTAAAATGAACAGAAGGCAGACCAGTGGGAAAACAACCCAGAGAAATAGCCATCTTTTGAATATCCTCGATTGTGAGGTTGTCTAGTTTTACATGATTCCGCTTCCTTCACGCCAGCTTAACAAAATAAGTGTATGAGAGGGAAATATTTTATTCTCCAAGCCTGGGTTTATAATGATTTCCAAAATGCAAGACTTAACACCCGGGCTCACTATTAAACCACTTTTATATGATTTGTTAGTGTGAGATTTGTTCATTATTCTTAACAACGCTTTGCAACCCGCCTCCACCCCAGCCCCTCCTTTTCATGCTGTGTCTGACTTTTCAATGTCATTTCTGGTTGTCGCTGATGCTGCTCTGCTCTGTTCCTGGGGGTCTCAGCTGCCGCTCTCCCTGCCTTAGGCTTTCCATGTATACGTGTGGAATGGCAGAGAGGTGTGCTTTCTCCCCTTTAGGCCTTCAACATAGGCGTGTGGAAGGGCAGAGAGGCCCCAGAACAAAGCTATACCACCAATTATAAAACTGTAAATTGAAATAAAGTTTTCTTTGACTAAAGTAGTCCTGACTTGAATAGGTACAGCAGAAATAAGTGTGATTTGACTTATGTCAGCGTTTACGGAGCCTACTTGATGGTCACCAACCGCCACTTTTCTCTTTGCAATTCCTCAAATGTTATATAAAAAACTTGGCTTTGGATTTTTGGTCTTGTTGGTTGTACTGCCAGTCACACAGCAGCTCTTCGGTATGCTGGCGTGTTGATGTCACATAGAAAAGGATCTTAATTTTGTACTGGAAGTCACCTCAACCCAACGGCATAGTCAGGTACAGCAGCAACAGACTGAAAGTTGGCTTTGAAAATGGGGAAATGCAGAATTTGGTCACAGTTCTCTGCAGGTCTGTCACCGTGAGCGACCCCTTTCACAAAAGTAAATATAATTGATTAGAGCATGAACTTCCACTGACCTGCCCACAAAAAGCCAACAGTATATATTCAATACAGGGTCACACATTTTCAGCACTCTGCTTGGGCAGTAAATTCAAGCTGAAATAGGAAATCATTATTTTGCATGATGAGTGCATGTGGGTGGCGGACAACTCTGTGACACTGAGAGCAGATGAAGGCAGAGAATTTCTGTGAAATCAAAGCAACGAGACAAATCAAAACCAAGCGAAAGCAAGAGAAGTGTAGCGTCTGACGTTGATAGGCAGAGGAAAACGACTATCTGGAAAGGTATTAAAGGTACTGAAGAGTGATTGCTCCCAGAGGGGTGAAGCGGACACCGCGGGGAGAGTGATTCAGCCCAAAGGAGATGTATGTTTTATAGAGCTGGTCTGTACTCTTGCATTGACCCTGTCTGTGTGGCTTTTTCCTGCCATAACTGCATAATACAGTTCAGGTTCAGAATCAAAATAAGGCAGAGTCAAGAGCATAATAAAAACTGAATGGAAAAAATGCAATAAAAGTATGAAAAGAGATAAACTACGTACAATATTAACGGTTTTAGAATGATAGCTGTGCAGTTTTGTGCAGGCTGTGCAAAAATATTGATCAGGGGATGTGCAAAAGTTCACAGTATAGAGAAAATGTGTAGTGTACAGGGATAATGCTCCTGATGGACCGCAGCCTCCCGCCAGAAGGGAGTGTTTCAAAGAGTTTGGGTCATCCGCAATCTTTTCTGCCCGCCTCAGGGTCCCGGAGGCATACAGGTCCTGGAGGGACAGCAGATTGCAGCCAATCACCCTCTCAGCAGAACGAACGATATGCTGATGATGATAGGTTCAGGTGGTGCAGCAGTAATCACATCATCATTGTTTCATGTGTGACCCTCCATGTTTAATCATCGGCTGCAAAGGTTATTTACGCCACGAGTGTAGCAATTACAGCACCTAAATATAGGCTATTGTAAAAGGAAGGACATCTAACAAGATACATCAAAGACATGCTTTTCATCTTTGGCTGCCAAAGTTCACAGACACACTGAGTCACTTCAAGGTCTCGAAAATTGGATTTATTTACAGCAGCAGAAACAAGGTTGTAAAAAAATAAAAAGCCAAAATGGTGGAGTAGGAGAAGGAACAAAGTGTTGAATGTTGGTATGGAGCTCAGCTCGGTCGTATCCTTCCATCTTAGTCAGGGTCGGCTCTCAGAAGACTGCCACTCAAATCCTGTATTATAGTGGATATTATTTTCCTTAAGATCCTTTCATTTAAAACACATACACATATAGCGACACACACATTTACATTAAATGAGTAAGGCAACAAACTTGATTATGAGGCCACTCATCGCAGAGGGGCTGCTAACTGTGGCGAAAATGTGAATGGTCTTATCTAGAGCCACCCACAATCTATGTAGATATTAACAGCTCATGCTAAGGTTATGAAAACACTATGATTCTTATTTTAATGTGAATATACACCAAAGAAAACATACTTATTATGTTATATTCCATTTATGCTCATATATCCCCTGAAATCCTACACACTGGACCTTTAAATAATGAGGGATGGAAAGAAAAAAGATGTACAAACTAGCACATTTGCTAACGACTGCAGTGATCCAATTCATTGAGGTAGACTTACAAATTGTGCACAAAGCCTCAGCTACTTCCACATCAACTTCAGGCCTTTCCCTAAAGTGCAAAATGTAATCCAGATCTTATTGTAGCCACCTGATTGGATAATTTCTACAGAGCAAAGAGTCGGGAACAGGGGAACAGAGCAGATTCAACACGGGGAGATTAATGCACATAACTTCATGTAGATTAACAAGCTTCATTAAAATTAATGACAGCCTGCGAGAGGACATAAAATCAGAAAGATCATAAATGTTTCAGAACAAAAAGCTTTCTGTAATGGAGTCTCTGAGTTAATATCTTGAATTGTTGCTTCTGTGCTTACAGGTAGACGGGCCTCACAATCAAAGGGCTGCACTCAAACCTGTGTTCCTCATTGTGATGTGTCAGTGGCAGCGCGCAAAGCCATTCTGGCTGAACATTCCAATCATAAGTCCGATATTGCAGATGTGAAATGAGCATGGTCATTGTACAGCGTGGGAGGAGGAAGACCTGTGTAAAAGGAAAACAATTCTTGGAGAGTTACGCTAAGTGTGCTTGTTCGTCTCGTGTTGTTACAGGAAAGAGTGGGTGAGGAGAGCGGTCACAGGAGGTTGAAATCATCGCCTGAGAAGAAGCAAGTCTGTGGTGGTTGTTGTTGTTTTTTGTTGTGTTGTTGTCCTCGGGAAGTGTAGGATCCTGGAGCTGTGTGGGTAGAAAGCTCAACCCGTTAAACACCCTGCAGATCCAGGTTTCTGATAGTTCACTGTTCCATGCAGTTTACACGACCAGTTAACTGCTTGGTTTTATATTTCATAAAGTCATGAGCAGGTTCTGTTGAAAGCAGAGGTTGACAGATAGAGGAGTAATGAAGGCCAATAACAGGGCAAAGCCGATAGCTGATGAGTCAGCCGATATCACCCCCACACCATGGAAAAGATTCAATAGTGTTGGAAATAAACAGTCTTTGACTTTATCAGAAACGGGATTACTGTTGAACTTAACATGTAAGTCAAAGCAGTAAATCCCGAAATAAATATATAAATCTGGAGCTGAACATCAAGCTAATTATAAAAAGGTGGGAGTGATTTCTTTCTGGGTTATTAATTTTCCTCAAAGTCAACCTGAGATTCTCAGGTACACAATGACATCACCTTGACTTCATGTACAGAGCCTCCATGCAACACTGTGGTCAGAGATGGGCAGTATTTCTAATAGTTGTATTGGAAACATGTATTTCAGTTACTCTTGAGTATTTGTAATTGGTATTTGGCAGGGTGGAAAAAAATTCAAATATAATTTGGAAAATTATACTTTGTGTTTTCAAATTACTCAGAATACTTCTCTTTGATTCATTAAACATTAAAAACCAAGGCTGGGTCGAAACGGAGTATATGGCTGAAAATCTACAGGGCATTGTAGCATTTCAGCCATATGCCGGTGTTAGCTTCCCAAAAGATTGTAAAGACTACCCCTGTTCTTTTTTTCCTAAAGCCAACCAATGCGTGTTGTTGAAGGAAGAAAAACGTCAATTCACAGTGTTGTACTGACGTAGTGCGTTTATTTTGAAAGAGACTCTATGGAAACTGTACATTTCTTGTGAAAACAGAACTTTATTTTGAAAACAGACAATGCATGTAAACAGGCTGAAACTGACACGGTGTTCAACAACCAACGCAACCATATGTCGACATGGAAAATCCATGACCAAATGTCAATATGTGGCGAGGTCAAAGTGAGAATGTGTTGACTGTTCAGCTCTTTTTTTGCTCGGTGTAACACAACCCTCACCTGTTCAGCTCATGTTGGTGATGTGAGTCCAGTCATGAGTGCGGGAGACCGTGCAACCATTGGCCACTATCGGAGCCAAGATCCGCCAATAACAATGGTTTGTAAAACACCCTATTTGCGTCAATTAATTGGCAAAACTGAAAGCTAAAGCTATATGTTCCAGGTAAAGGAGTCTGTCATTACGGCCAACCAGCAGATGGAGACATGAAATACAATGCTTTTCAATGTATGTAGTATTAATTCATTGTGCAAAATAAGAGAATGCATGTTGGCTAATTCTGATGACTTGCCGATATTATCGTGCATCCCTTATGGAAATGCTAACCCAGACCTAATTTTTCTGTTGGTTGTCCTTAGAAGTTGTTTGCGCCGTGACTTTACATGTTCAGACACCAACATTATCAGCTCCTCCATTGACCTTTTGTGAAAGCCTCATTTATCCTACTGCATGATGAGCAAAAATATAACATTGGACTGTTCATTCTCACATAAACCTGTTACGTGAACGTGATTGCCTTATACAGGCAAACACTACAAAGCAATGTGCAATGTTTAGTAGTAGCTTACTTTAAACACACATTTGCAGCTCTTGAGACAGTTCTACACACACTGCTCCTATAGCTTGGCAGGCTTTGCAAAGCTGTTACTGGACTATGGCTGCTCTGTGTGGGGATTAACTGAGTTTTATGATTGAAGGTCTGACCTGGCCATATTTCTGGTTGCACAGGGCTCATTGTGCATGACTGGACAGGAAACACTCAGTTACAAAAGCTGTTAGCCACTTAAAACTCTTTTGTGACGGTAAGCGTAATGGCACAGTTAGTCAACGTATCAAAGTGCAATATGGCTATGCAGATTAGATCATAATGTTGATGAGCACTGCAAACACAAGCAGTGTGAAGAGGGTATGAGAGGACCTTTGCACCTTTGCATCACTTCATTTCATGCGTGATGTAGATTTTCTGCTTTTTCAGAGCAGGGAGTGAATTGCTGACAATAGAAACTCCTCTGCAATCTTTTTTTTTATGGGAGACAATCTGTGTTGTTTGTGTCTGTGTGCCCTGCTGCTGTGCATGTGTGCACATGCCATGGAGTGTATCTAGGTGTGTGTGGGCATGTGAATCAGTAGATGTGTGGAAAATATCACTTCAAATCAGACCCCGTCGAAATCACAGAGTTGCACATCAAACCAATTATCAGCAACTGGACCTTGGGGACGACGTTTGCTGTTATTTTTTTTTTGTTTGAGCAGAGACAAAGTCTTTTTATCTTTCGTTGTCATTTCAGAAGGTCATCTTCCTCCACAAAGACTAAACTCATTAAATTCATTGCACTGACACAAGCGGTTACAGGCGTCATACGGACGTGTGCAACAGGCCCCAATTCCAATTGTCTGGCTGAAATTAGCAATCAAGATCTTAAGACAAAATAAATGTATTCAGACTAAAATAAAGGACAAGAATTACATATTCAGGTCTTTGGTGTCCATGTGCCAGACTCTGAATGTTGGAAGTGTGTATTAGTTGTATTTATAAAGCCCTCCTCCAGTCTTTGTCCCCTGAGTTGCCCAGTTTTATTATTGAAGTTTGGAGGCAATGGGATTTTCAGTATCTCCCATGCATCATGTTTTATGAAAGCACTTTCCTCTAATTGTAAGAAATTGGACAGGTTTAAAGTTTGCTTTGCTCTTGCTGCAGCTTGAATGCTAACGTAGAATTTCATCTTTAGAAATAAAGTAAGATGGAAACTAATGGAAATCATTACTGCAGTCCATGCTACAGAACAGACAGCCATTACGCCAGGCATGGACGCTAAATAAAGACAAATGGAAAACATGGATGTTTATTTCATCAGCTGGCTTGAAAGGAATGGTCGGGAAATAAATGTTTTCCTTCTCTTGCTGAGAGCTCCATGTGAAGGCTAATAACATTCTGATGTCTGCAGGTAAAAATTAAGCTACAGTCAGCAAGAGGTTAGCTTAGCTTAGCACTAAAATGGGACTAAGGAAACCTGGTTCTGTCCAAAGGTAACAAAATCTGCATACTGCTGCATACTGCTGCAGCAAGCCTAAAGCTCAAACATGTTACATCTTCTTATTATATGCTTATACATATTGGTTTTTGTTAGTGGTGTAATAGTAATACCAGTGGGAAAAATCCATGAATAAGATTTGCATGTCTGTTCTATCTTTCCATGTATTTTGAACAGACAGAAGTGCAAGTGTTAAAGGCAGATGCAATCCTCTTGATGAAGACTGAGGTAGCATTTTGCCCACTGGGAACTTTGGTAAACTATTTTTATTATAAAAAATATGGAACATTTTTAAACATGTCTGCATTACTGCAGGGATACTGAGCAGCCACAGCGGCCTTTAAAACATTGAAATACTCTCGTACGCTATCCATCCATTCATACATTTTCATCCGCTTATCCAAGGCTGGGTTGCAGGGGCAGCAGGCCAAGCAAAGCGCCGCAGGTGTCACTCTCCCCATCAATGCTTTCCTTTTTTTTTTGTGTATTTTAAATAAACAAGAAATTACGTGTTGATCAGTGACCTTCAGGCCTGATTTAGACCAAAGATTCACAACAAGACCGAACCAACCGAACTGTCGTACGGTTGGTTGCTGCAGTCGCTGTGTGTGCACAGGTCTTTGGTCTGAGATGAGCGTTGGAACTGCCCGACATATGGACTTTGTTATGTTTGGACTGAGCCAGGCAAACACTTTTCCTCTGTTTCCAGTCTTTATGCTAAGCTTGCTCCGGCTTCATATTCACTGTACTGACTTCAGATTGGTTTTGATCTATTCATCTAGGTCTTTGCAAAATGGCAAATGAGCATATCTCCCAAAATGATAATAAACTATTATGTTAATCTGGTGAGGTAAGAATCTGTGCAGAGGGCATATTTCCAGCTTGGAAATATCTTATTTTCTGACCAAAAGGAAGTGATTCTTTTTTTGACCACTGAAAAAAACCGCCTCCCCTGCTTCTTCAGCTCCTTACTTTATAAATATCCAACACACATACTCAGAACTCACCAGCCAAAGTACTCCACCAAACAAGCTCCCTTCTCTTTGCTAGCTTCCCTGTAAATGTACGTATTGATCAGAAACTCCACTTACTACTTACAAAGCATCACAGGGCCTTGTGCCTCGGCGTGCTGTTGCTTGATTTATTTACTAGCTATCGGCCCACCCATACTTTCCACTCGCAGGATGCCTTGTCATCCCCCTCATTTGAAATTAAACAGCTAGGAGCACAGCCTTGGCTCTTTTGCTATCTCCCTTTAACGTCCCTGCAGTCCATCATCTGCTCGCTTCTGGCCGCGAAGCTTTGAAGTTCATAAACTGTGAAGCAAAGGATGGCTGATCTGATGGTCATTGCAGCCGAGGCAGAAAGGCCTCGGTCAATAAACCCAGAGAGTGAGATGCCTTTTGCAGAATCGCAGGCAGACATTAAAGCGAGCCCCCGTAAAATCATGCATCCAAGCACATCTTACCTTTTGCTCTCTTTCTGTCACTCGGTCTCTGAGTGTGTTTGGGTGTGGGGTGAGGGCTCTTCAGGGCTCTTCAAGGGTAGATGAACACTGCGAAAAAATAAGCTCCCACTTCTCAAAATATGAGCAATTATTGGGTTTTTGATTTCTATTAAAAGCTGGAGGGTTGTTTTCCTCTGCGACTATTGAGGTCTCTACGTTGTGCATTTTAACAGGATTTGTTTTGATTTTCATCCCCTCAGACTGTCTGTTTTATCACAGTTGCATGTTGCATTGCTGACACTGAAGGTTTGACATTTTAGCTCATAGCAGAGAAAGGCAGAAAAACGAATGAGGGCTTTCATTCTGACATGACCCCCCTCTGAGTCTATCCCGCGCTGTCACATATAACATAACTACTGCATGAATACATCATAAGAGCTAAGGAAATCAGTATTCAGGACTGTGCCATAAGCTGTTATGGGGCCGCTGTTCCGACATAATGAATGTGTTAGAGACCAGACTTCATGTAAAGTGATGTGGGAAAAATGAAGTTCACTTGACCTCAATATATTCCCCCTCACTCTGAAAATTGCTTTTGCTTTGGTCCTTCCACTTGATATCTTTTTGCCAATCACAAAGAGGCACAAAGATCCACCGAGTGTCCTCTGTGTCTGTGCACCGTCAGCGCTGCTGTCGTGGCTGAGATTGTGCTTAAGAGCATGATGCACATGTGCCAACTCAGCAGCTGTCGCCTAAAAAGTGAGGAAGGCCAGAGTATGAAAAGAAATCTGTTCTTGCTTGACACTTCTCAAGTTGCAAGAATGGCAAAACAGCGTGGAGTGGCAGAGCGGCCCAGTGGGTAAACAGACTCTCGTCTCTGAACAAGACTCAAGCCGCTGTTTTTGGAACATGTCCTCCCTGCTGAAGTGTCCTTGAGCAAGACACCAACTCTCGAGTGGCTGCAAGGATGCTAACAGACTGCAAGCACCACAGCTAAATAGAGATGTCTGCTAGACAGTGCTTGAGACTCCACAGTATACAGTATAAAGTCAGCAATTATATTTTAGGGTCTAAAAAGTATCTACATTTCACTTCCTTCTTAAAGTTAGGTATCAACCATCAATATTTAGTTGGTACCGCCTGAAATGTGTCTGCTCAGAGTATTGACAACTGTCAAGTTCTAAAAAGGGGTATTCAGCATCTGATCATTTTGTCATTTTATTTTAGTATTCCGAATTTAAATCAAAATTTTGCCAATTAGATTTTATTTTATGTTGAGTTCTTGTACATCTATGCTTAAGACAATGTTTAACATTTAAGAACTTTGGTTCCTCTTGTTATATCAATCAAGAGGGTGTAAAAAAAGTAATGTTTTGGCAACAGCACTGAAAATATATTAGTACTTGTAACCGGCCTTCATTTTTCTAAGAATTGTCCTTACTGCAGTTTTGATACTTGCCCCATGAAACACAATTAGGAGTCAAAAAAAGTGTAAAATTGAAATTGAAAAATCCTGTCTTGCTTTCTGATACTGTGTTTCCCCCTTTTTGCACTTTGTCTCTTTTCTTAGATTTTTTACCAAAATCTCTATCCTGCAGTAAGAGACCACATAATTATGTTGCAGTCCAGAGAAAAAGGTTACCATTTTGTGTTATGCAGTTTTGCATTATGCATGTCAAAAATATCTGGTTTGGTCCTTATCAACCACCTCCTGAGGGAAATACAACCCAATCACCAGAGTAAATGTTGGCATTGTACATTCTGCAATCCACTGATATGTTACATTTGTACAGTTCATATGTGGCGGATTTGTTGATACTACTTACAATTTTCAGTTTTATGTTGTGACAATGCTGTGGTTAACGTGGGGTTAGATTTAAGCACAAAATCATGGCTGGACATGTCCCAAACCCTTGTTAAATAATGTTGCTTTTGTTACTACAAACACAACAGGAAATGTCCTGAACTTTTCTTAAAAAATACCCGCTTTTGTTGCTAAAAATCACGGCAAGAAATGTCCTGAAATCTTCTCAGAAAATACCCACATTTGTTGCTACAATCATGACAGGAAATGTCCCGAACTCTCGCTAAAAAATACTCACTTTTGTTGCTACAATCATGGCAGGAAAAGTCCTGAATTCTTGCTTTTGTTGTTTGTAGGTGTTGAACAGTTGTCTGCTGCTGACTGCTCCCTGGCAGTTGTCTCGCCTATATGTCACACCATCCATGATTCCCTCCTCTTGCTGAGAAACTCAGCTTATACACATGTAGTCTGAACCATGTCATGCATATGACATGTACAAATGTAACATATCTGGGGTTTGCAGAAACATACAGAGTCAACCCTTTATTTTGGCGATTGGGATGGAAATATCTGTCCCTTTAGCTGTTTGGTGCTGGGTAGGCAGCTTGAAACAAAACAGCAAATCTGTGGATTATAAACCAAAACTTTGAGCTGAAAGATGCTAAAAAGCACTGTGGAGTTCAGGGGAACTGCATAGTTGGGTGACAGTTAACTGTGGGTTCATCACTCTGTGCAACCTCTTTCACAATATACACTCTTTTCATCTACTGTTAACATAATAATATTAATTCCAGCAGCTTTTAGGGGAACCTCACCATCACAAATCCAGGAAAACAGCAGTCACAACTGTTTTTGTAATTGTCACTCCAGTAATATAATTTAGGCAGCAGAAAAGATAAAACAACCCTAAACACTTTTCAAATA
Organism: Epinephelus cyanopodus; assembly: GCA_026686955.1. Lineage (NCBI taxonomy): Eukaryota > Metazoa > Chordata > Actinopteri > Perciformes > Serranidae > Epinephelus > Epinephelus cyanopodus. Next base: position 2,988,870 of record CM048937.1, on the reverse strand, counting down.
ATGGTTAAATTAGTTTCTAAAATAATAGGTATTCAGCTAAATCAAGTTTGTCAAAACTGCATTTAAATAAAGTACACAGGGGAAAAGAGTATTTTATCATTCTGCGCCCTGTGTGGAGGCATATTCACCTGGTGCATTAAGAAAATCAATCTTGTAATGAGTCAAAGCGGCAATAAAATAGATTTTATGGTGAAGAGCTGTAGTCAGTGTGAGGCTGAATGATAAGAGCTTATTGAAATGTCACTCATTTGATCCGTGTAACAGCCACTGTGTCTCTTAATGATACATCAGTCCCCTCTGGATACATTAACAGAATAAACTAGAGACTTAAAATGTAAAGTTGATTCAATTTGACTATAAGGAATGGAAAACCTTCAAGTGTCTGGCTACATTTGCCAGCAGGTACACCTCCAACAGTCTATGATCGTAGTTGGAGTTTGTTGTTTACAAGACAAGTGGTTTTTGCCTGCCAAGCCGCCACAGCATCTGCTCCTGCTCCCTTTTTCAAGTGCTGAGTAACGCAGCCGAAAGCTTTGAAGGTCGGCTGCTTCATACGTTGACCAGGTTTATTTATATAACGTTTTTTTTAACCAATATAATATTTAAAAAAAAAAAAAGCAGCCCAGAATAATATCTCATGTAATTTCACGCTATCTTGTGTCATTCTATTCATGTTATTGCATCATTCATCATCATGCTCATAATGATGATCATTATCGCCCGATTCTCCTCTTCCCCCTCTCCTCCCTCTCATCATGTATCATGTTGCTTGATCACAGAGTGACATCATCATGCACTGACAGTGTATTTCCTCCATAATTGGCTGCAGCGGGTAGTGTGTTCATGCAGCATGCATGAGAACCCAGAGGACTTAACGGCCGCATTTTAAACAAGCTGCTCGGAAGTTGTGGGTGGAAGTGACACCTGATGAGCAGCTTGTCCTCATCACGCAACATATATAACCAAAGTGTACTATATTATGGCTGGAACCAGGTTTTAGTGCAATAACCAGCTTTGGCCTTGAGGGGGAGCACCTCGTTTTCACAAGAAAATCAGTGATGGAGGGGGAGATTGTACTGACACATCAGAGACTGCACTGCTTGACAGCTTGAAGTGATTGCATTTACTACTGTGCAGATGGAGAGAGGCACGAACCGTAGCTCCAAACCCAGCCTTTAACCCCTCTCTTATTCTAATTGGTCATTCATTACAAACTCAACCTGTTCAGCCAAACATTAATCAAACCCCTAGAGCTTAATTTAAAATTGCCCTAGTCTCCAGTTCCACCACATCCCAAAGGTGCTCTATTGGACTGAGATCTGGTGATTGTGGAGGCCATTAGAGTACAGTGAACTCATTGTCATGTTTGAGATGATGTGAGCTTTGTGACATGGTGTGTTATCCTGCTGGAAGTAGCCATCAGAAGATGGATACACTGTGGTCATACAGGGATGGACACGGTCAGCAACAACACGCAGGTAGGCTGTGATGTTTAAACCATGCTCAGTTGGTACTAAGGGGCCAAATTCTGACCCTACCATCTGAATGTCGCAGCAGAAATCGAGACTCATCAGACCAGGCAATGTTTTTCCAATCTTCTATCAGTTTCCTGTTGTTAGCTGACAGGAGTTCTGATGCTCAGTTTCAACTTCAGCAGGTTGTCCTGATGATGTCTACATGCCTAAATGCATTGAGTTGCTGCAACATGATTGGCTGATTAGCTATTATTAACAAGCAGTTGAACAGGTGTACCTAATAAAGTGGCCGGTTAGTGTATGTACAACATGGTGCACAAGACTTGTTATTTTTAGCATGATTCTCCCTCCCATTGAGATTTTTATTACCCAGTTATTTTTATGTTTGCATCCCTGCAACTTTTATGCCTGCTATAATTTCTCTGTCATGAATCACCTTAAAATAATTCATTTTTTATGCAACAAAGTAGATAAACAAATAAGAAAACACACATTTGCCATTACTGGTAGAAGAGCAGACCTTTACATCCAGATACACACGTCTAACTCTTAAAGAGGACTGTGACATATCCTTTTTCTCTTGTCTGAGAGCAAGTGCAAGACACTGATTTGGGAGTCGCAGCAAGGGCGGCTTTTGTGCTCCCACAATCCAACAGCACTTGCTGTCTGGCTTCTTCAAGTGGAGTGAGGGGCGACAAAGGTGGTTAGCCATTGTTGCATAGACAGGTATAGTAATTACATTCTCCTCCATTCAGTCCCTATCTCCATACAGCACCAGCATACCCCTCTCAAACTCCATTATACGCTTGCCAAATGGAACAAAGGCCCAACATTCAATGGTTTTGGCCCTCAAAAAGAGACACTGACCCCTTCTGGGGTTACACATCAAATTGTGCCACGGTCTCGCAGGCTGCAGAATACAGTATGACTTTTAATTTATGGTTTCATAGTGGGGTGTCGTATCAACAGCTGGATTATCCTCATCTTGGCACGAGTGCGCTCAAATGCCCTCGCTGTGACTGGGTTCAGGTCACTTAAAAATTAATCTGTTTTATTTTTTCATGGTCCTATAGCATTATGGAGTTTGTATTATCTCTGGTTAGTGCCTTAAAACATCAATATTGTACAAAAATCCCAAAAGAGAGCAAGAGTGTGTTCGTGATTTGCAAATCTAAGCATATTTGAGCCCATTTTTTGTGTGTTTGTGAGCTTTAAATTTGTAGAAAAAAGACAACTCATCCTGCATCAGACTTAGCTGCGGGAGCTATAAAAGTATCAACATAAATGAAGAGAGCATCCACACATTCAAATCAGGGCTAAAATCTGAGAGACTTTAAAGTTTTTTTCAAAGATTTGAATGTGAGGATGCTTTTATGCTTCCACACCTTTGCTGGAGGCATTGTGTTTTTGGGTTTTCCATCCATGCGCCCCATTCTTGTTTATGTCATATCTCAAGAACGCCTTAAAGGGAATTTCTTCAAATTTGGCACAAACGTCCACTTGGACTCAATGATGAACTGATTAGATTCTGGTCTGGGGTCAATGGCAATGTGAACTTTTTAGTCACAAACATTCACATGGACTCAGTGATAGGCCTAAACTGATCAGAATTTGGTGGTCAAAGGTGGTCAAAGGTCAAGGTCACTGTGACGTTATAAGACATGTTTTTGGCAACATATTCTCACTCCGACCTCGTCACATATCGACGTTTAGTCATTGACTTGTGTCTTTCCAAGTGAATGCTGGACTGGAGGTTGGTGGTTGTTGGACCCATTGACCACCACTCCCAGCCACCCTATATGGGCATTCGTCGCCCTAATTTTGGTTCTTGTCCCGCCACGTTTCTCCTTTGATGCCACCAGGTGCCTATAAACTATAAGGGCAACTGGCCGCATATCATGCCAACGTGAAAGGACATCTTTTTTTGTCGTGTCACATGTCAGGAATCACTGACCAAGAGCCGGATTTGACAAAATTTCACCCAAATGTCTGATAGGATATAATGATGAAGTGATATCTATAAGGTTAAAGGTCAACGTGAATGTAACATTATATTCTGTATAAAACACTTTTCTGACCATTACTTCACATCATATCTGTGAAACTAAAAACTGTGCTGATTGTATAGCTCTTCCCTGCTGCTGGGGGAGGATGTGCGAAGCATCCATGTTTTCACAGACATGGATGTAAACTGTAATTTGACTGGTTCTCGGAGGTATCTAACCATGAGGAGATAATTCTAGTTTCTTATAGTCCAATTATAGAGTGGATATTCTCTCTGGTTAGAGCCGTAAAACATCAGCATTTTACAAAGATCCCATAAGAAATGAAGTGCATGTTTGTAATTTGCAAATTTAAGAATATTTGAGCACACTTATTTTCTGTATGTGAACATTAAAATTGTAACATTTGATATTTCTGACGTATTAAAACAAAAAAACACATCTTGAAATCGCCAGAGCCAACACACAGCACTCTGTGACAAGTTTTTAGGGGGTTGAAAATGTGCCATTTCTGCAGGAATAGGAGTAAAAATTCCCTGCTCTTGATTGTTTGCCTCAGCCTACTTTTCAGATACGCTCTAAATTACACTAAATTGAACTGTTAGGGCTCAGTAGACAATTCCTAATGAATACAAGGGCGACACATATCTCATGCACAGTTGCTTGAGAGCGCACAGATGTTATAGTGGAGCCTGAAGTAGCACACAAAGCAAGGCACTTGTCTTGTCTGATGAGAGGGCTCATTTGGAGCTGCCATTAGTAGACATATGATTTATGGCTCTGTCTGCCGCTCTAACAGAAACCACCGCTTTCAGTTCAGCAGCCGCAGCCCAGAATAGAGAGTCTCTCTCTGCTGCTGTCTTGTAGCTCAAATGCAGCGCCGTGAGGTTTAGTGGTATGGATGGCTAGTTGAGAGATGGTGTCACATACCACTAAATAAGACTTGCTTTAAAAATAGATGGAATGATGAATGGAGATAAAGACACAGTGGCTAATGTTGCATTTTGGTTATTCATATATATATAAATAGAGTTCTCTACAGGCGTTTCCACAATATTCCAATTTTAGGTGCGGGTGTAAATAAGAAAAAAAAAAATCCAAACAGCACAGCCTTGATGAGATAAACAGTATTTTTTCCAGACAGCAACAACAATAAGTACAGACAAAGGACATGACGTGACATTACTACATTATGAATAATATTTCACCTCTGACATCCTCTGTGTCAATCACCAAAAAGGCAGCAAAGGCACGCTGTGTTTTGCTATATAATCAGTGCATAAAATTCCCAAACAACAAATCAGTGCTGAGTGAACCTGCGTTACATTTCTTTTATTTTCTGAACAAACACATCAAAAATCTGTTGAAGATTTGAAGTAAGTGCATGTCTCAAAACCTACTTTTGCGTATTAGGAATAATAGAATAAATGTGATGCTTTTCTTAAAAAAAAAAAAAAAGCCTTTATTGTATATCTGCTTTTATCTAAAATGAGTGCAGTGATGAGTCAAAGCATGAGGGGGATCCAGAGTTTAAGGAGCAGGGTCCTATTTCAGAAATCAGGATTAGTGAAAACTCTGACTTTTCTGTTTCACAAAGCCAGTAACCCTGAGTCAGTTACTATGGCAACATACTCCATGAAGCAAACCTACTGCCTCATCTAAGCCTGAGGCTGATCGCCCGCTGAGCGTGGAGCTGGAGGGAGAGACATGGCGTGTCCTTTTGTGAATAAAGTTGTCATATTGTGTGTTAAGGATTTACTGCAACTGAGCTGCTTTAATGCTGAACCGCATTATTATTGATAAAGCATCAGCACATCCGACAAGACAAGACACAGAGCTTCCACTTAAACGTCTTCCTTTTACCTCACATGATTGCACAAGGATTCATGAGTAACAGTTAGCCTATCATTAATATTGTGTACTGTATATTAAATAGGGTTTATAAGTAGGCCAGTTTATCTTCCCTAATAATATGTTGGATTCAGGTTAATGTGTATTATCAGGTACATTTAAAATTTAGAAAGTTGATATGTTGAAATTTAAATCGTCAAGCAGATATTTGGTGACCCCCCTGCAGTGACCCTTAGGACCCCCCTAGAGGTCACGGCCCCCCTTTGAAAGACAGGGGGTCCGCAGATAGTATGCAGAAATTGTCCGCTTTTCTTTGTCAACAGTATCACCAGCAAAAGTAAAAATGAAAGCCAGTTGCTCAGTGTTTTGCCTCTCTCTATATTTGCCTTTTTATTCAGTGTTACGGCCGTGATTTGGATGCCTGCTGCTGGTCTGACATCAGGGGCCGCATTCACAAACATTCTGAGAACACTCTCAGAGACCTCCTAACTTAGCCTAAAAGTTTTTAGTAAGGAGTCCTAGCGTAGGAGTGATTGAAGAAGCAAAGAAGGGACAGAAACTTTAACCTTAGTGAGGAGGTATTACACATTCTTTTAACAGATGTGATTGGTTGTCATGGACACGGCCCTTTGTGAGCCTGCATGGTGTGGACACCCAGTGGAAATGAAATGAACTGCTGCCTGTGAAAGTGTTCGTCATTGTTTGTGTGATCACTCTGCTGATGGAAGGTTGAGACAGACTCAAGTTTTTCACCTTAGGAACTCTTTCAAGTTGCTCTGTGACTAATTTTTTTCTTTGCAAGTACCTAGTCTTAACTACAAGGGGAAATTCTAAGAAAACGTCGCAATTCTAAGAATTCTTAGTACGAGGAAGCTTTGTGAATACGGCCCCTGGTCATTACCTTACCCATTTAGTTTTACAAGGTCGTTTTCAAGCTGTCTCATCACTACCTGCAATTTATCATAATTATTTGCAGCTGTGGGCACCATTGTATCACTTTTTCAACTCCAGCTTTTCCAACACACTACATACTGTACTGACAACCTGCCGGGGTAATCAGTGGGCTTTTCTCATTCCCCAGTTTGTACATCTTATCCTCGCCTCCTCTCCATGCGTCTTAGTCCCTCCCTCTCGTGATGGCTGGACTGATTCTTTCAGCAGTGTCTCAGTTTTTCTCTGTAACGCTCGGTTATATTACATGCATGTTAAGCGAGGGACTAGTGGCAGAGGTCCCAGTTACCTCAGCAGCCTGCTATTGCATTCATGCACTGTTGAAATAATCAGAAAACTGAGTTCTTTCATAACTCACCTGATCCTCTTTGTTATCAACATGTTGTTTGAATGCTCTGAGCAATAAAATACATCACATCCTTCATATAATGTCCTTGTTGTTTCCACATACCAACTTAAAGCTCATGAACACACGAAGTGTTTGACAGACTGACCTCGACATACTGGACACAAAAAAAAGGCTTTCGGGAGTACCTGGTGGCTTAATAGGTAGGATAGGCAGTTTCCTTTCTGCAGTGGCCACGGGTTCGATTCCAGCCTGCTGCCCTTTGCTGCATGTCATCCCTTTTCTCTCTCTCCCCCTTCCTGCGTAGACTGTCCATACAGTAAAAGCAAAAAGCCAAAAATAATCTTAAAACAAAGTCATTCAAAATATAGCATTATAGCATTAAAACTCCACCTTCTGGTGTTTCTATTATTTTGTCCACCCTGATGACATCAGATGGAGGACGATAAATATTCAAATCACCTGTTCAAATCTGTCAAACACAAACTGAAGATTAAACCATCATATTCTGAGTTTGAGCTCCCTGTACCTAATAAACTGACCACTGAGTGTAGTTTTATTAACAGACTGGTCCAGTCAGTGGTGGAACAAGTATTTAACAAGTACTTAAGTACTTACTTAAGTACTTACCTTAAGTAAAGGAAAGGAACAAAAGGAACACTTACATTTGTAGAGTCCTGCTCCCATGATTTGTATATTCCGGCTGTGTGTTGCAGCTCCGTTATACATCACAGGTGCCAAAAAGACCTCTTCAAAGGATACACCTGTGCATACTTGCCCATAGCTCCTCCAGCAAGCCTCCTCTCTCCTTGAGATGCATTTTAAGGAACTAAAACATCGGATCTTACTCAAAATCAAGGAAGGATCCTCAAACGGCTGAATTTCAAGGAGGCTATGACATCGAACCCAAATGAAGGACTGTTCCAATGTCAAGGATCCTTCCGAATTTCACAGAGGAATTTCTTTTAGAGAAATTCCAAGGATGCATGTGTGTATCCTCAGTGAGTATAAACCCCCCACAATGCTTTGCACATGATTTGCTGGAGGTGAAGGCGAGGCCTCTTCAATGAAACCTGCGCCAGCGGAGTTTAGCAGGATTTAGACGAATATGTCATTCATTTGGATTTTCAGTTTTTATCACACAAGGGTAAAAAATATTGACAGACACCCCATAATTTACACTTTCCAATACGTTCACTGTCAAATAATGAGACTTTTAAAGTAACATCATTTAAATCATCCTACCATGGAAGGATCCTTGATCCTCCTGGTTTCTTTACCTGCCCACCTGTGTGAGCTGAAAGTTCGTTTGATTTGAGTGTCAGGTGTTTTTATCATAACTCATCCGCCTGGTAAACCTGTGTCACAAACCTAGGACCGTGCACTTGTGAAGCAAACACTGCATCCAACTGAGCCACCAGGAAGCCCCGAGGCACTGCTTTTTCTATCAGCAAGCTTTGTCGTAAAAACATGCCCTCAGAGGGCACATAAACTTGGTCACCTGTCACTTTTGTTTCATGTTTTCTCTCATATTTCCACCAAATGTCAACCAGTTGCTGTTTTGACCAGCTCATATAATAAAAAAACTAAATCTGAGCCTTTAACTCTCCCTCTCATAATTTCCTCTCTCTGGTCTCGCTAAGTAGGAAATGGCTGCTGATGGCGTCAGGACCGAGGTGTCGCTCCCTGCCTGGGTGCTCTGCCATGCCACATCTGTCCATCTGTCAAGCATACAGGCCCATCAATCAAACAGCTGAATGCAGGTGAGTATGGGGTACAATGAACAACCATTAATCACTCTGGGAGGTGTGTACCAGTGGGGTGCGCTGGTTGGGGGGGTGGATGAGGGGTGTTTAAGTACTGTGATTGTTATGTGTGCCGTTTTCTCAATTCAGCCTTGTGTGGCTGTTGTTTTCTTTCAGCTGGTTAAAAGGGTGGCCTGATGGACAGCTGATCTGCACTTGCTTAACTCTGTTTCCTCAATTTAGAGCCTCTCAGCGTGAGAGCAAGTTAATGCATGCATTATAGCATCAAGGCCGAAGACAGACAACAGCTCTGTAAGCTCTGTGTTGGATTCAAGGTTGTAAAGTGTCAGAAAGTCTTCTGGTGACTCACAAAATAGTTTTTAATGAGTAAGAATTTTATTTTACCTTGGAGGCAAAGTTGTTACAATTCTGGTCATGTTGATCTTTGATTGATAGAGTGGAGCTTTTACTGAGAATATCGTCTGGGAAAGTCACAAAGACTCTTTCTTAGTGGCTGAAAAGCACGGCGAAATATTTTAATAACACGTAGTAATGGGTCAAGCTTGTCCCCTCACACATGTCCATATAATGCGACAGGATGGCTGCTTTCATTAAACCCTCCCACCCACTCCTTTCAAACTCCACTTGTCCAGGCTATGACGCAGGTTTACTGTTACAAAATTGCAGACTCCAGTGCTTTCCATACACTACAAGACTTTTTAAAGACTAAAATGTGACAGATCAGATACAAATTAAACACAGACTCTTGCTCACTTTACAACTCCACCAGTTTCCTCTCCTGTTCCACAGAACAAGGGAGCCGAGACTGGTTCATGTGCTTGTGCCTCCCAAACCACGTGCTTTTTTTGCCTCAACGTAATCATGTGTGTTTGTTGTTGAAGGAAAAAAAATGTGAATTTGCGGAGTTGTGCTGAAGCATTTTTTTTTTTTAAAAATAGACTGTATGCAAACTGTACATTTCCTGTGAAAACGAAAGTGTATGTTGAAAACACACATGTCATATGTCAGTTTGGAAACCCCATGACCAAGCGTCGATGTGTGAGGAGTTGGAGTGAGAATGTGTTGGATGATTATTTATTTTTCTAAATTTTTTTTTTTTTAAAATAAACACTTGGACATTGTAAACAAGCCCTGAACAGTGTTTCTGACACATTCTCAGCTTTATTTCTGTCACAAACCAAATGCAGTTACAGTTTATTCTGTTGGTATGATTCAGCTCAAGGGGATGCTCCCTGCTGTGGGAATTCAGTGTAACAGCAAGAAATCCATAGCAACATGTTAACTAACACTCGGGGAGCATTATGATAAACCAGCAGTGTGAATTAACATAGACAATACAGCCCTCCAGGGTGCATTCAAACTGAGCGCAACTGATGCAGGTGGGGGGGTTGTTGGTAGCTGCAGCTGTAGGCACACGTCAACGGTAATGTGAGTGTAAGGTCCTTTATAGGGAGACGTGACAGGTGTGGTAGTCTCGGCTGACAGTGTGTAACACAACGCATGAGCTGGAGTGTATGCACCTCATGTTGTGGTTGATGTTGATAAAGCTACTTCTCCAGGATTTTCATCCTTGAATTGCTGCCACGTGAGGAGTTGGATCCTCATAGAAATGTAAAGCTTCCTTTTATTTTTCTCCCCACGCACATTTATGCCCAACATCTTCATGGATCTCATCAGATATACAGTATATCCATCTATGACCAGCAAGACTGCGACCTCCTCTCTCTTGTACCACCAGATCAAGTCTCTTTATGGCTGATATGACCGATGAATAATATCCTGATATTGTTAGGCTTTATTGTGATACATGATGTATATATGTCTATTTTTAAAGGGTAAGCAGAGCTCTGCCAGAAAAAACTGCAGCCTCTCCACTCAGTGAGCTGAGGAGAGACAAAGAGAAGGAGTAAACAGAGATGGATAGCAGTATTTGCTTTCCTTATTTCAGTTTTTGTTGTTTTCTGATATTGTGATACTGACACATGAACTGTAAAAAAAGCAAACCCTTGCCTTACAAAGTCGATCCGCTCTGCGTTTTATCACTGCGCTGTTCAACAATCGGCAGTTCATTGATTGAAGTGGTATTTTTAGAGACCTCTTGCTTGAACTCTGTGTGAAAAATTTCAAAACATTAATTTCTAATATCATGTAAAAGGTGTTAAAAAGCTTCTCATTCAATACCCTGGAGCCTGCCAAAAACTCTGCTTTATCCCTAAATTGGCAATTATAAAAAGCACATCCAAAATCCTCTTTTTTTGGAGCAATTATGCCTGCACTTTAACAATCCTATCTTTTTTTGCGCATTTATATCAGTCATTTCCTGCTGAAGCCAGAAATAACATCCGCACAGCCTATTGGAGTAAAAATACACCCAGGTCATGGTGTAAATTGTATCATTTGCTTTTTTATGCAGGGTCCTGTATGTATTTGAAACATGGCAAGAATGCAAAGCGTGTGCATTGATTTGATATGAGGAGAAGACAGTACTGCCAGAGAAACCTTTAATAAGAGATAGACACCTGCCAACCTGATACAGCTGGCCCTGGAACAGGGGGAGAATAAAAAAGAGCTGTGGTATGAAAATAAGTGTCAGTATTGTTGAACATCTGGTGTTGATGCCTTTGAAAGCTTCAGATTATTAACATAACTGTGTACAGAAGATCCAACTCCTAACAAAGTGTAGTGTGTTTCAGTTTGACCATTGGGTAACTCTTTAAACCCATAGTAATATAACTCATTTCCCATGGCGGTACGTTAGAGCATATTAGCCCCGCCGATTCAGACAGTAAATTGGTTAATAGTGGTGTTGAGAAAGGGCATAAAATGATTTATTCATGATAAAAAAATTCCTACTGCTGCTCACCTTGAACCTCTGGATTAGGCTGCGAAGGAAAACGGAGTGAGCTTGAGAGTGAGGGAGTGTAAAGAATGATAATTTGCTATACGAATAAATAATTTAAAAACAAACACGCAGCAAAGCTGTATATGAAACGCCCAAAGGCAATTAACTCCGGGAAAGGGAGAGGGCAATTAATTTTGTTTATCAGTGATGTATAACTTTTATATGGGTCCGTGGGGTTTTAGAAAAGTCCCTGTTAGCTGATTTTATGATGCATGTTTTCACACAGAGGCACATTTGTGGCTTTGTCGCCTCTGTGGATGTCCAGCCGCTAAGTATGTGAAGAACATGTTTTTAAAAGAAAGTAACTACCCTGAGACCCCGACTCGCCATGCATGAATTTGTCTCTTTGACAGCTGCTGTGTCCTTTATTCAGAGACACTGTAAATACTTTGCTCAGCCAGAGGAGAGTGGATTGGATAAAGCAAACAAAGCAAACGAAAATCCAAGAAACAGGGTGAAAATCTTAGGGGAGGTGCACAAAAACTTTTCGAGTCATTAACCGTTTCAAAACGAGAAGCCCAAGAGGAAATGTTTTAAGGATGGATTAAACGGTTTTGTTATCTATTCTGAGCCGCAAATGTTAGAATATGAGGCTAATTAGCTCACTACCCATGTGTTCAATTCTAAATCAAAAATTGGTTGAAATGAATTTCAATTTTGATCAAAAGCCAACACATTCTCACTCCACGACCTTGTCACATACTGTATCAACATTTGGTCATGGACTTTCCACATTGACATATGACGTGCAAGGTACCCTGGGTGCACTGGTTGTTGACGGTCTGGGACGACATGTCAGTTTTTGCCTGTTACATGCATTGTCTTTTCAAAATAGACTTCTGTTTTCACAGGAAATGTACTGTCTGCATACTGTATCTTTCAAAATAAATGCACTGCGTTGGTACAACTCAACAACAAATGCATGTGGTTGAATTTAGAAAAAAAGAACTAGGTTTGGTTTTATTTAAACAGGAAGCAAACACTGGGCTCCTGGGTGAAAGTTGTTTGTTGTTGGACCCACCCACATTACCTGGACTTTTCACCCCCTTAACTTCTGTTTTCCCGCATTTCCCCCTGACACCACCGCACTGTAAAACAGTAACAGCAACCGACTGCGTATCATGCCAACGTAAAAGGACGGCTTTTTTCCACTGGTGTCTAATGCCGGAAGTCACTGCCCAAGCTCTGGTTTGACAACTTTGGAGTGAGACCGGGTTGCAAAAGCACTATCACTGATTAAACCTGCAGTCTTTCTAATGGCCAGCAGGGGGCTACTCCACTTGTTGCAAAAATAAGTCTGATTGTATAGAAGTTGATGAGAAAATGACACCACTTCTCACTTGCTTTACAGACTCAGTAAACATTGTCTTAATGGGTTTATGTTCTCAATTGCTGCTTTCACGTCCTCTTCAATACAGAATGATGTTCATTTTGTAAATTATGCTCCCATCCAGAGGAAAAATGGACGATAAAGCAGGGTTTGCTTTAAGGCGTAGTTACCAGGGGCCAGTTGCACAAAACACTTTAAGTCGTGATTTTCCTGAAAGTCAATGTTAATGTTTTCTTAAAATAAAATAAGTTGCACATCTTCTCCTTCAGGTTTCCTTAAAATGTTCACTTAAGTATGTAAAGTTTTCCCCTTATCTTGGTCATCTACTTCAGGAATCCCTTAGAGTTAGTTAGTAAACCATTGCGCAAAAGACTTGGTTATCAGGGAAACTGTATTCAATGGAGTAAATGCCTTCACATTTTCCTTAACCAAGGAAACCTTCTAAGCAAACCATCAAAAAAAAAAAGGTTGTTATATTACACTTGATATCATGTAGCCTAGTGGTTTCCAGCTGGTGTGTCGTGATCCAAAAGTGACCAACAACCACTGACTTTCACCCAGGAGGCTGATGTTTGCTTCCCCTACCAACTCTACCTGAGACATTCTGTTGTTAAATTTGCTGAACATATCAGTTAGTCCTCCTAAAAGCCTTCTTCTTATAAGGTTAAAGTGGAAAACAAACTTTTTGTAAATACAAACAAGTTTGTAGCCTGAGCAGCCAGAGTTATTGTAAACTGCAAATGTGCTGTACGAGAACAGAAAGCAGCAGTAACCAAAGGGCTCAGCAGATGGTCTTAAATGTGTTACTCAGCCCTTTTGAAGCTCTTGAATGTCGTGAAAGTTCTTCAAACCAGACCTCATGTAAGATTTAATATTTTTAGCCTAATCTCCCGGAGCAAGAACGTCTGTGTGCTTTACCACCTTGGCTTTTTAGTCGAGACTTTGTAGCTTTGAGCCACCTTGCAGCAGACAGTACGAGAGAGGACAAATGAGTTGAGAGGGTGCAGGAAGTTGAATGTGTCTGTGTTTGATCATTGCCGCCTTGTCTTCTCGTGGCGCTCACCCGGTCCTGTAATTGAGAAATGGAATAAAAAGGTGGCAGCCTGTTCTGTAAAATCCTCGACCTAGCCGGTTTGAGAGGAAAGTGGATTTATTTCGAAAGGTCGTGTGAGGTGACAGTGTGTAAATACAGCAGGCTGAGTGGCTGATAACAACAGCTCCTCATCACTGCCTCTACTTACATGTGCTGCACAGATGAGACATCATTAAAATAAATGCAGTCCCAATTTTAAGCCTCCCATAATCAAGGAGTGGAACTGAATTAGAAGGAAGTGAAGTTTCTACCTGGACTTTCCATGAAGTGCCACTGATTATATCCAAGTGATCAGTTTTATATCCTGATGGATTCATCTGTGTAGCTCCAGCTCAGGAAAGTTTTTTTTTTTTTTTTTTTTTTAAATACTAGCATGATGATTTTAAAATATAAATGTGATTATTCCTCCATCAGTTAACGACACAAAAGAGACCCAGTGAGAGATGAGCAGCAGCTTGAGATTTAAAAATAAATGTTTATGTAAGTGAGAGTGTGAAAATCAAGGTGGATTATGGGCATTCAAATTCAGATTTTGGTCCAGATTTTGATTCCTTTGGATAAAAGGCAGAAAATTATGTATTCACGTCTAAAGAATAATTCACATGCTGAAAAACATGAATTATACAACAAGTAAATCCCACCAGGCAATCTGATTGGTCAGCTAGATATTTAGAACGTAATCAAATCAGTATGACAGCACACCGTCCTTATCAGTAAAAATTATTCATACCATTTCCATGGCAACACTGTAACGTCCAGAGCTGAATAAAAAAACAGTAGGAGACAATACTGATGCAAAATGGATTTGTTTTTGTTTCAGCTATTTTAATGAATATTATAGTGCTACTCAGTGGTGGATGAAGTACCTGAAAGCCATACTAAAGTAAAAGCACAGATTTCTTACCAGAAAATGACTTTGGTAAAAGTTAAAGTCACTATTCTAGTCTATTAGAATATTACCTATTATATTTACTAAGTAAAAGTCTTAATGTATCTGTACGTAAATATAATTTAAAAAAATTTATTATTATTATTATTACAGTATATTAAATATACTTAAGTATTTAAAGTAAAAGTACAAGAAAATGCTGCTAGTAAAGACCTGTGAAACCAACAACCATCGCATAATAACTTCAAGTTTCAGATTTTCAAGGTTGACATGTGGGGCTTTTACTTTGGAATGTCTCTAAATACTGATACAGTTATCACGATACTTAAGCAGTGATACAATACTATTTTAAATATGTGAGGCGATCTGCTGAGTATTGTGATGAAATATTCTGCATTATATTGCTATTTATTACCTTTTTGTCGCCAAAGAAAAACTTTGTCAACATCTGCTTTGTCTAATAAGATAAAGGTTTTTATATCGTATCATGGATCTTGTCGTGATTACTATTCCTAGTAACAAAGTATTATTAGTTTGTTACATCACATCACTGGTGCTGTTAGATTGCTGGACTGCCAGAGAGCAAACAGTTTTGTAACTACAGTGAAAATGTTGTTTTTTAAAGGCTAAATGTCAACAAATACGGATTGAAGCAGAATGTGTTGTTTCATAAAAACACGTTGTATATTACAGTGATTACATTTACATTTTTTTCAATGTATTTTGACTTTCTGACTTTACAATGCTCTGGAGTTAACTGTTATTGGATATGTTTGGATCACATCAGCTATGCTGGTAAATCAATGACATGGTGATATGTTGATGTAAGCGCCATTTATCAGTGATATGTTTGTGTCATTGTTAGATGGTGTGACTTGCTATAATGGAGAGAGATATTTGAGTGTAATGTTGAAGAGGTTGTTAAAAATGTGAGGTTATTTTGTTCCTGTATATTTTGACCTCTGCAAATCTTTATGTTGGTCCCGTACATATGTGAAGAACAGGAAGTGGAGCCTTTATTGTGAAATGTTCAGTTTGAGAAAATAAATGAGAATGGCAGAGCAACACAGTTGTTTTACCGTTAGTTTGTTGGAGTTGCTACTGAGCCGACGCAACACACAAAGCAGTCTCCTTTCGTCATTAGGATGTGGTTATTTATAGAAGTGAATTAAGATGAAGATGAGAACAATGCACTACAGTTAATGATGTGAAGTTCGCAGGTGTAGCTATATCTGTCCATGGAAAGATTATTTTTTCAGCACATATCTTGGTTACACCAAGATTGAGCTCGGAAGGCAGTTCTCTGGATTGTGTGTGTGGTATTTATCCAGTTTGTGAAATCCCACCATCGCTACAAAGTATTAATGTTTGCTAAAGTTGGCTAGCTTACTCAACAGGGGCTAAACATCATCTCTGACGCTCGGTTGTTACCTTAGAGTAGAAAACTAGGTTTCATTACATAGGAGTCTTGTGACGTGAATGACAGATCAGATCCCATGTATTTCCATAAACACGGACATAACACAAGCAAAAATGCTTTTATTTTGAGCGTGTATTCCCCCATGATGTGGATACTTTTTTTATTGCAAGACAATACAAAACACTAACAAAACAACAAAGACAGTGAATACAAAAGTGAATGCAGACCAGTAAATTAATTACTGTCAGGGGATAAGGGGACATGGTAACGCTGGCTGTCGTGTGTGTGTGTGTGTGTGTGTGTGTGTGTGTTGTGTAATAATAATAATAATAAAGGGGAAGGAAGTATATTAAAACTACTACTAATTAATAATAAAGTCAGGGGGAAGTATCCCCGTGTCCATCGGCAGCGCAGCAGTACCAGGGCATCACTGGAAAAATATGGATTTTGATTCTATCTTTTATTTTGTTGGTAACTAATTGCAACACTCACATGAGGGTGAGCTTTACTGTCATTATTGGCACCATAGTGATGCATATGGACCTTGATGCAAATGCCTCGGTCATGCCGCATCACCGTCGTGCCTTTAATGAGGGTAAAGCAAGTACAATATTGCTTAAATCAATACTGAAAAAGATGGGAACGTTGAATTTTGCTCAAGTCGATCCAAATTAAATTTGAAACAGATCAGAAATGGATCCAAGTTTGTCACATCTGATACGTTGCCAGTATGAAGCGTTGATGTTAATTTGCTTGTCACAAAGATGCTGCGTCTTTGCATTTCTTAATGAAAAGTAAATTGTTCTAACTCTCTAAAAGTGTTTTACTGAGAGAAAGTCTCGAGCAGGAACCTTTAACTGTCTCTTTATTAAGTCAAGCTTTATTTTTCATGAGGAATGACAGCTTCTTGACATGTTTCCACGAATCAAGAAGCTGCAAAGAGGAGACATACTCTGTCCCTGGAGTATTGCAATTTCTTCTTAACTACTGGTTTAAAGACCTGAGTGGTTAACCTTCGGTCATCCAGAATTTTTTGTTACATCAAAAGACCATACCAGACTTCAAAGATTGTTTTGATCTCGAGAACAGGATTTTGACCTGATGAAACCGGGATAATAGACATTGCCAAAGGACTTGGACAGGCGGTCTGCTCCACTCTTGATCTACTCAGAAGTTCTTTACCTGTGAGACCAAGGATGCTGCTGGCAACAAAACAATGGTGCTCCGGCGTTTCATTCAGAGCCTTTTTGATGGGAGTGTGCCCTGTTAAGTCAGCTTGTGTGTGAGTCCTCGAATGATTTTGGGTGAGTGGTATTAATCAGAAAATTGGATCAATCAGTCAGTGATCTGAGGATAAGGACATTCTCAAGGGGATTTTAAAAAAAGAAGACGTGAGAGCTTCAGAACTATTATGCTGTTGTAACTCATGAAGGGATCAATGGACGCTCTTTCACCGGTGAATGGGCATAGACCATACACTCAAGGATGTTTTTCTTTTTTAATAGCTTTGAAAGGGAAGAAATCAGAAACTTAAAACTTTTATCAAAGGTTTCATTTGTGTAGAAATCAAGGACTTTCCATCTGTGTGTGAGTTAGCGACATCATGTCATTGGGTTCAACACAACTTTTTAAAACCTCATAAAACCGAACCGTTTGTATTCTAGCAGTTGACTGACCCACACAGTCAACAGTTTTTGTTAGGTCAAAAAAAGTAGGACCAAACAATTGTCCTTTATTAAACTTGTGAGGCACAGATTAAAGCCTACACATGTGGCCTACACATGGCTTAATAGAGACCATTTCAAACACAAGCACACAAATTGGCTTCACTATAACTCTCAGCATTCACAGACAAAGCACTTGTCTTTTGCTGGACACATTTTCCCCACATATACAACATGCTAACGTTTTTAGCACAAGTCTATGGCATTTTGCATTGTATAAATTAGCCTAGCGACTAACGGACATTTCCTCTACCTCAACAGCAACATTTAACAAAGGTAATGTTACAAAATTTGGCTCCATTAAAGCTTACAGAGTTCACAGACAAAACATTTGTCTCATACTTAACACGTTTTCAAAACAAATACAACATGCTAACATTGTTAGCACAAGCATAGCATTTTACATTGTATAAATGAGCCTAGCGACTAGCAGAGATTTCTTCTACCCATGTGAAACCAGGATAAATCACACACAAGACTTGAAATGCTATTTCTATGGAGGCTTTTTTGTCTTTGCAATTTATTGTTTATATTCGACGCAGAAGTATGTATCCCACGCAAGTGTGCAGGTGCTACTTTTTTCCTCAGACATTGATGGGCCCATGAGGATAAAGCCTAGTAACATTGGTAATCCTTGGACTTTTCCTTTGGTGCTGCCAAGAGATTTATTCGAAGTTTGGAGGGAAATATCTTGACAGTTACTGGATGAATTACTATGAAATTTACTAGAAAAACGGACAGCGCCTTAAGGACAAATTCTCAGGGTGTCTGCAGGTCCTTAAAGGGATCATAACAATGTGGGTAGAATGTGTAGAATAAAACCTCCCTCATCTTACAAGTGCCCAGATCTCCCTGCTCATCTCTTAGCTCAAGTTGCGTCATCTGGCAGATGTTTGCTGGCTCTAGGGCTGTTGCTTAAACCACAAATTGTACTTGTGCATTTTTGTATGCCTACTACCAAGGATGATATTTCTTCACGGCTGGTTTATCCATTTTTCTCTACGTGCAGCTCTGTGACCCTCCAAAAGGTAAAAACTACATAGAACTGTTTAACAAATGAGTACAATCTGAAAATAACAAATATATAAACCTCATTGTACCAGACGCAGTGTGATGCAGCAGAGCAACATTGTGTGTGTTACATTTCACATTAAATTAATCAATCACATCCTGTTAAAAAGATCATTAATTCAGTACCAGTTAATGTAGCCTATATGCTTCCAAACTCTCTTTTACCAACTGCATTATCATTTGGCAAAACTCAGTATGCACACAGTGAAGCTGGCAGCAACCACACCACAGAAATGGAATCAGTGCTCCTCTCTTTGTGTCTGCGTCCAATGTATTTCAGCAGACCAAACTCAGATCAAATGGTAAAGCTAGACAGTGCTGATTAAATATAAACCAAGGTTCTGTTTCTGTGTTGCCTATTTCTTGCCAAAAATGTCTTCAGAAACATATTTTAGCTTACTGTTTAACTGTAATTTCAGATTGTTAGTTACCAGCTGGCCGCCATATTTTTTCCTGTGTCAAAACAGACAGACTTGCAATACATCACCCAAAAGCTGGAGCGTTTACATGTCCGATGCGGTATAGTGCCTTCTGGTTTTTGTAGGTTTTCTACTTCTTGAGCAGAAGCGAATACCTCGACCTTTTTATCTCTGGTCACGCTGCAGAAATGTCAAAAGTATTTACATCTTTCTACTGCATAATCTCCCAGTTTTATATGAGGTGACTAAATATCTATAGCAGCTAGCAGCCGCTACACATAACTTTGCTTTCTACATTTTTCATTGATTTATAACAGGCAACAACAAAGAAAACAATGCCACATTGTGCACACTTAAGTGGTCTGTGAAGTAAGTAACCTTCACAATCAACAAATCTTTACACATAATTAAAAAACACTTTCCTATGAAGTAATAAAATGATAAACCAACCAATTGACCCTCTAAACTACAAAGGCCTGTGTTCCGCTGCATCAATCAGGCTTTAACAATTTTAAATGTTGTTAAAGAATCCCACAGCACACACCCCACATTACTCTTCTGTGCTCTTTATGCAGCGCAGATCCAAAGTGTAATTATCAAAGATGCAATATTGGAGACATACATTTTAATTTAAACTGTGTTTTGGTTTAAAAAGACACACAGACCCATGTTTAATTGTGAATTTGAGAATTAAAAGAAACATGTCTTGCAAAAAGGGCACCTATCTAGACAGAGGACAAAAGTGTTTTAAAATGTATAAATATAAGGCCTTAAAAGTAATTCAGTATCCTTAAATGTGAGTTTGTGAGGTCCTAATAGCCACAAACATGATCTCATTTGATTTACCCATCTTTTAAATGATTTTTGTCAGATTAAATCAAGCTCTTTTGCATGAAAGTCCACATTTCTGGTGTTTTTTGCTATTGTTTTTTTGTGTGACATTTTTGACTTTATTAGGATAGTCTAGCCCAAAGTTGGGAGAAAGAAAGAGGGGATGACATGCAGGAAAGAGCCAGAGCTGGAATCGAACCTACCACTGAATTTAATACTGTGTTTTACTTGCGCTTACCTGTTGGCAAAATGTAGATTAATCTAACTCAGTTCTCAAAGGGTGTGAGCCTATACAAAATAATGAATGCATTTTTGATTGACTGTATGTTGTGCACACCCATTTACTTACAAAGAGGCAAACTCTAGCTCAAACATGTAATTTAATTTAATTTAATTTAATTTAATTTAAAAAGCCTTCACAGGGAACCTACATGTATTTGTCACAGTCCGGGGCAGCCTCAAGCCCATTTGTTCCTTCTGAAAAAAAAAGTCCTAACTTTGGTTATTATAATGCTTTTTTTCTTCTGTGGTCATTAAAGTGATCTGAACTCGGTCATGAACATTGCATATTTTCCCTCCACTTGGACTGACAAGACTAAGATGGGTTTAACAGCCAAAATCAATGATGTTTCCTGTGTGCGCTCAGTTTCCTGCAGACTGTAGCCCCCTTCTGTTTTTCAACTAATCAAACCAGCTCTGTTTTTCATCGCTGTACTCTCTCTCAGAAGAAGCAAGCGAGAAAAAAGAAACTCTCCTGAATATCAGAAATGCCGGAACACATTTAGCAAGCCTCTCCACTCCCAACCTACCTGCCCTCATTGATGTAGCAATTTCACACAAAAATACAATAATAGCAGATGACCCAGGCCATCCACTCCACTGTCACTTCACAAAAGTCCCCTCTGGCTACAGAGGCAGAAGGTTCACGCGCAAAAGAGCCTATTTCTGCAGATGCTTTGCCCGCCTGAGCCATAGAAATTCTTAAGAGTGGCTTTTCAACGGGAGATTTAATGTACAGTTTTCACATTTTTGCTGCACCACAGTGGATGGAGCAAAAATCCTCAACACACTTGAAGATATTCCTCTTTGAAATGGTGTACACAAAGTCATATGAAATGATTTTACAGCCGAACTAACTTCTCTGAAAAAAAGCACAAATCTCATTTGTATGGTTTAAGAAACATACAAACTACCAGAAGCCATTTAGATAATGGCGTGTGAGTTGAGTTAACTTTGTACACACAGAAACAGACTGAATGCCTTTAACACCAGTTACTTCATCTGTGCTGACATGTTCTGCATTAATAGTACAAAGGACTCAATGTTGAAAGTATACTCCATACAAACCCAAATAATCTCAAAATTTTGACTCTTGTACTGTGTTTGGTTTATCCAGGACTGCACCTGATGGTTATTCTCATTATCGATTAGTCAATAAATTTTGTTTTATACATGGGCTGGGAGAGAGTTACTGCCCCAAGCGAGGGAGCTCAAGTATCTCGGAGTCTTGCTTCACAAGTCAAGGTAGAATGGAGCGTGAGATGGGTCAGCGGTTTGCAGTGATGTGGGCATTGTGCCGGACTGTCATGGTGAAGAGGGAGCTGAGCTGGAAGGCAGAGCTTTGGATTTACTTTCGCTTTCCATCTACCCCCACCTATGCTCATGAGCTCTGGGTAGTGACCAAAAGAATGAGATTGCAGATACAAGATGCCTAAATGAGTTTCCTCCATGGGGTGGTAGGAGGCCCTGGGCAGACCCAGAACACCCTGGAGGGATTACATATCTCATCTGGCCTGGGAAAGCCTTGGGGTTCCCCAGGAGGAGCTGGAAAGCGTTGCTAGGGAGAGGGACATCTGGAATACTCTGCTCAGCGCCACAAATGAACCCAGAAGCCCCATTTCTCACTATATAGGTGAGTTGCTCAATAGCCAGTGTTGCTGTAAATCTTTCAACCAACAGCTAACAGCAAATAATATTCATCCAACAGAGCGCAACTGAACACCTTACCTGTAGCAAACGTAATTCAACCACCGTTTTCACTTTGTTAGGCAGGATAAAAACTGTCTGGAAACATGCCTAACAAGCACAAAGGACTTAAAGGTATTGGGGATGAGGTCATCCGACACACAAACTGCAGCGTTGACCTCCAGAATTTTTAAATTCTTAGTCTTCGTCTTAAATTTTTGTTAAGTGTGTGAAGCCGGAACCAGCAGCTGGTTAGCGTAGCTTAGCATAAAGACTGGAGACAGGGGGAAACAGCTAGCCTGGCTTCCACCAAGCAGTCAGTTTGGTTCATTATACATGAGATTAGTTATTTTTTGCAATTCCATTGTCCAAAGTTGTGCATGGTACCAATGAAACAATTGTATTCTGTCCTGTTTTTTCGATACTCCTCTGTTGAGGTACCTTGCGCGCTCCTACGCTACTAAAAGGTGCAGCTAGAAACACTGCAGTCAGTTAAATGGTCACAACTTTGCTCAACAAGGACTCATTGAACAAACAACAAACCTGCTATTTTAGAAGTTACTGTGACACTCCAGCCTGCTCTTTATGTTCTGAAAATGTTGGCTCCAACCCCGTTCTGTGGACGATCAATGAGGTGCAGACGTTCTGCATTGTCAGTGAAGAGAAAATACAGTGAGAGCTGGACAGAGCAGTAATGCTGCTATTACCATCTGGTAACAGCCCTGCCTACATGAAGAGAACTGTCTGCTATGGAAATACAAAACAGATCTGCAGTTTCGGTACATGATGTACTGCTCTCAGAGTGCCAAAAGAGTTTGGTGGAAAGGCGGCTTTAAGATTTCTAATTAATAATCTTGTTTTTTGATCTGTGCAAATAAGCGAGGACAAATAATGGACTGCTACCACTAGCTCCTGTACTACTAATTGTTCTGTTGCCTGGTCAGAATGACACGCTGTTTGTGAACACACACAAATAAGCAGTTCTGATGTCCGAAATGCCCTTCCCTGCTCTGATAGCTGAATGGACTGTACTGTGCTCCCCCTGGGCTCCCTAGAGGCAGAGAGGAGCAAACAAACTTATCTCAACCAAACTCTCCCCCCACTGCCATGCACTATTTTCATGTTTGTGGATGATGGAAGTAAAGTAGCATGCCACAGCTGGATAGTGTGATACAGAGGGCACTGATAAGGGTTGAGGGAGCTGAAGACGTACAGTACACAGACCCCTTTATGAATACAATATTGGAAATAAGAGGTCCACTGTCAGGTGCAAACATATAATCAGAGCTGTTGTTTACGCTGTGAGTGACATAATGACTAATACGTGCATTATAGCCCCGTTTTGTTTTGAAATGCAGTTGATTTTATTTAGTCACGTCTGTGTGGCGGTGTTTTTTAAGTGACTTTGAATGCAGCACCGTTTCCTTGGCCCTGCTGTCTTATTTCCCTGGGGTCTGTTGGGACTTAGGTTGCCAAAATCTGTAATGAGCCTCAGCAGGAGAGCATGTAGGTGTAAGTTTTGGATGCAGGAAAGCATTGCTTTGCATTTTGTTGTCATCACTCATTCGAAAAAATGAAAATTCTGACTGCTTCCATCCAGCAGCACCACATGGTGTCAAGTTATACACACAATAAACACCCCTGACGCAGCCTTACACTCAGGCAGGGGATGCTCACATGGAGATTATATATATCAAGTACAGTTTAGTGCACTTAATATTTGTTTGCAATCCATGGCAGAAATTCAGATTGCAAACACACTCTAATGCTTTCACTGGTTTGTGTAGCTCAGTTTTATCTATTAGCACAGGAGTAACATAACAGACCTGTTTTCAGCTTTAACCAGCTGAGAATTACAGATTTTTTTTTTTATTCAAACATCAAATGTTTTTATTTTCTGTGTAAGAATACCTGTAGTTTTATGGGCAGATTCTACTTGTTTTAAATGCCTGTATAACCAAATACATGCTTTTCAATGTAATTTTAAAGAATGCTTATTTGCTTTCTTGCTGAGAGTTAGTTCAATCAGCAGAGACAGATGAATGAGGAAAATAAGAGATAATGTTTAATACAGAATATGGGTGTAAAGGTTAACAGATGAGTTGTGCTGATAAGATTTAACAGAAGTCTTTGATGCTTAGACACAGAGGGAGAGGTGGCTGATGACTCAGAGGCTGATGGTCGATGAAGCAGATGATGAATCCGATGGGGAGGTGAGCACAACTGCAGCATGAAAGAACTACAGAAAAAGAAAAAGAACCATATTTAAAAAGAGGAGCAGTAATTTTTCGTCATGTTAACAGCCAAAGAGAGCTTTGTGCTCCTACTGGTCAAAGTCATGGTAATGAGGGAACATGGCGTGGAAGGCAAAAAAAAAAAGTCTTGAAGTGTCCCAGGCGCAGTGTCAGTGGTCGTCTACTATGACACACTACACAAGATTAAAATATTGATTGACGCAGGCGACTCGATGCTCATCCGGACCAAGCTGACGTCGTACGACGGCAAAATCAGGCTGTAATTTGACTGATATTGTGTGGTCTAAAATGTGGAGCTAGAGCAGTGACTTTAGGTTTTGGCATTATCAATAAAATTTGGCATTAAAAAAAGGAAACATTTACACTGGGAAAAAAACACTGAAAAATAACAATCTTCTGAACTTTTCTTCGTATCTCTCTTTGGTAAGTATCTGTTTTTTATTAACACTTTTTCAATCTTGTTTTTAAAGGTTCATTTTTCTGTTTTGGTGTTGAGGGATGGAGTTTGAAGGGAGATTTACATATAATCTGCATACTGAGGAGAGAACGCCAATCTTCTGAACCTTCAGGCTGCTCCGTGCTCCAGAGCCTGGCATCACACATCCAGCATACAGTACTGTCTTCCACGAGCTCACCTGGAACTCCCAAACAACAGGTGGGTAAGTCTGTTTTTCTGTGCTGTTGTTTTTAACAAAGAACCAGGCAAGTCGACTTTTAACTGACGTTATGCTGGTCTGGCAGCGGCCTGCCGGAACAAGCGCTAACGGCGGCTAACGGCAGCCAACATCAGGCTCTGTGTGAAAAATAACAGCAGAGAGAAACAGACTTGTGTTTTGGGAGTTCAAGGGGAACTCATGAAAGCCATTGTAGTTGATGAACGGTAAAGCCAGATGCTAACTGAGGTCAAAGGATGCTTTGTGGTCAAGCCAGCCACTGTTTAGATTTAGACTCTTTCATATCAGGGGATTTAACGTTCACATACAGACTCTTTAAAAATACGCACTACTTCTTGTCCCGTCGCGTTTCCCCTGATGCTGCCAAGCGCTGCTAAACTATAACAGCAACTGGCCGCATATCATGCTGAAGTTAAAGGACAGCTTTTTTTGTCAATATCTGACAGCGCAAGTCACTGCCCAAGCCCTGGATTTCGATGACTTAGGAGTGAGACCTGGTTGATCTTTGGCGCTTGTTTCTACATTGTAGCACAACAAAAATGTCACACAGATGACAAAGCAAGTGTCCTCGAGTACAGAACATTGCTAATTTGAAGAATCAAAAGGGGGCAATCTTAGTCAGGCACGGTACTTATCAATCGGATCGGTACCCAGACCGGGAAAAAGATTCAGAAAGACACATATCTCAGCAGTCACATCTCACATTTTATACACCAAATATTATGTAATTTCTTTTCGCTGACAAAAATTATTGCCACTGCTCTAGCTCCATATGAACCAGACAAAAGCTCATTAATGTTGCCTCTGCTTACCGGCTCCAAGCCATAGTTGGGAACATGCTTACTTATTTGCATTATCTTGGCTTAGCTCGTTGTTAGCTGGTAACTAGCCTCTACTGGTCCAGACCACTTTGCAGAAGGAAGGATAGTGAGGCGTTTGGGTGCTGTTCACCAACAGTAGCTTTATTGCAGTCTTCACCCCCAAACCAATAAACATGGCCTTCTCATGATGTTGAACAGCAGCCCTGAGCTCATCTAGACACTTAATGCCACTGCTGTCATCACTTATAGCTACATGCGATCTTCACCATGACACCCTGAGAGAGAGCTACTTCCCTCCATATAATGAGACACACGTCACACACTCACAGGTTATCCACAAGGCCACTGCCCTTAAAGGGAAAAAGGGTGAGCCGGTAACACTAATCACAGGAGTGTATTTCTCGGCTGAGAGCAAAAATTGGTTGCCTGACTCCAGGAGGAAAACCACAACTTGTTTAATTTTGCTGTCTTTTGGCTCTTTATCAATTGGGTATTTTAACTCAAGCCATACTCTCAATAAGAGACTATCATACAAATAAAGATAAAAAGAAAATCAATTGGGTCTTAAAAAACAGGAATATATCCTGATAAAAACGATGCTGAAATATATTATTCAGTATTACATGGTATTCAGCCACATACAGGTGGTTGCAGTTTGAGAGGAATTGCAAGGACAGCAGTGCTGCAGAGAAAACAAACACTCAATAAACCAAGCTGCGAGAAAATAAAAAACCTTTGCTGCTGTCCTGAGGTTGAACTTTCAAGGTCTGTTCCAAATCAGTTTAGTCTAATTTCACACTGTCATTCTAAGTTGGAAGAAGGAGCCATCAAACACAGCAAGGCTAATATGTTGTTTCTTCTCTAATGGCTCACTGCTTGGCTCAGATCTGAGCGCCTTTTGAAGTTGTGCTTCCCTTGAGTTGATAAGTGTGACTAACAACCAACAGCAGGTTGCCACCGAGGAGCAGCAATATTGTTAAAAGTAATAGAGGTGTTATCTCACTAATGCACTTCATACTTTACAACCATTGGAAGGAGTCGGGGGGTGGCGAGGACAACAACTGATGCCTGTTAGCTGCATTTTTCACAGCCACTACTGAAGAAGATGCGTGTGGTACTTTATGGAGCTGCAGCCTGTTTATTGCAGAGAAATGAATTGCACAACAGCAGCGCCTTGCCTAATGAAAATAAATCATAAATGATTTGACTTGGGAGCCAAACTGAATTACATGGAGGAGCATCAATCCTGAGTTTTTGTGAGGTTGCAGGTTCTTGAACCCAGATCCTTTAGATTTAAATCAGCTAATAAGTTTCTGGTTTCAATACAGAACTGAATTATGATGCAAACCAGAAAGGACTGAAGGGGAAATGGGCCTGTGGAGTACTTGTGGCAAAGATGCAGCGTGGAATATTATGCCTGACACTATGTAAATCCTCATTTGGAGAATATAATAAGAAATGTTACTTCTGTCTTCACTTTAGACTTTGCAATACTCACATCCACAAAGAAGAACAAACTCTTATATTACAAATGCTGCCTCAGACATCGTGAGCCTTTTAATACCAGCTGATAATCCACGGCTGAAAATCCTAAATATACATAATTAACAAAACACCAGCCATCCGTCTCTCCAATTATATAAAGTAAACATTATTTTTGGACTGTTTTGGACTCTCTGTGTAAAATGTAACATTTGCATTTTGCTTTTTGTGCAGCCCATTTTCATTCCTAAGCCGTCAAATTCTGCCATTTGGTCAGTGATTTTGACGACATAAAAAGGCACCTTTTGCAGAGGTGTGATACACTGCCGGGTGGGAATGTCAGTTTGAAATGCCGCCAGTAACGACATCAAATAAGAAGCTGGAAGGCCCCTATAGGGCGGGTGGATGGATTAGCATGTGGATTGGTCCATTAAACCATGGACTCCCATGAGAGCATGCTGTTTCCAGCCTGAACTCATTCCAAGGTTGATGATATGTGACGGGATATGTGTAGAGCCAAACCATGTGCTTTTGCTGCACAAAGAAACGTAAATACCCTGTGGTTTACGAACCTTGTAAGTGCTTGCTTGCTATATCTGCTAGTTTGCTCACTTGGCATCTTCTGTATTTATTTATTGTACTAAAAATGAACACTCTTTCACATCGTGCCTCTATATCTATGACTGTCCGGGGCTAATACCAGCTGGCTCTATCACCAGCTGATCTATCAAGTCAATGATGGCTGCCACATTTTGTAAATATTTACACCTTGTCATAACACATGACGTCAATGCCTGATGATAAAATGCGCCAGCGTTTGCTAGCTGGCATGCTAACCTTAGCATTTGTATAATCATTTGCAGTATCGAATTATTTCAGAATTACACCCAAAAACAAGCTGGTGGCTTTCATTCGACAGCAGTGAAAAATACACGTGTATGCACGCAGCTTCGGTGTAGCTGGCCAACATTTCGAAAGTTTGAATTGGGTTTGTGGTCCTGCCCCTTCTGGAAAGTAGGCAACATGGCAATCATTGAGGATCAGAAGTGTCAACATTCCACACTCAGCTTTTTGACCGTTATGAGTGCACCATCCAGGTACCCATAGTGCACTGCATTTCTCACTGAAAATAGCAAGTATAAGTAAAGAAGTATCCGATTTGAGACACATCATTAGACTTTTTTTTTTTATCAAGGCGATTTAATGGACATACACAAATGTAGGAAAACAAAAGAGACAGACATGTAATAAGAGAAATTTGACACTTCTTGGCCAGTAAAGATAAAAATCACAAATAATAAGCTGTATATTCACAGACTACAGGGACAAAACTGATTGTTTTAGGAACTGGCTTCATTTTTCATTAAATATACTCAAAGAGCAAAATTCCTGAATTCAAAGATACTTAACAAAACCCCCAACAGCTCTGCGTGTCATGTGGTCGGCTGTACTCACTGCAGATTTTAAACCACAGGTGTAAGCCCAGCTGCCGTGCTTCAAACATATTTAAATTAACACTTGCTGGCTTTTAAAATCACTACTTATGGAAATAAATGCTCTTTATCCAGGTCTGCAGCGTTTCCACTGTAGTTTCCCTGATTTAGCTGCCTGTCTCAGACCTCCCGGTCATCAGCTGCCGTGTATGTGTGAGGTTGTGTGTGGGGCGGACGAGGCTGGAGGATCACATCTCCTGCCTGAGTATGTTGACTTTGATTAATGACCAAGAGGGAGGTTAAAACAGTGATTACACACCAGCTGGCATGCCTCCACTTTTAACATCAGACCCTCTTCACCTGTGTCTGGGGGGAAATCTATCTCTCATACTGTTGTAATCTGTACAGAGAGGAAAGAGAGACAGAGATGGGAGGATTCAGAGAGACAGGGACAAAAAAACGATTCTATTTCTGTGTAGACTGACCATTAGCTAAGCCCCTCCCTCAAACAGCAACTGACCAATAAGAACTCAAGCTTTTTTAGGCCTTGTCTACATGTATATGGATATGTTAGAAAACAGATATTTATCTCATCCATTTAGACCGTCATCCTCATGACATTCATTTTACAAAATATCAACAACAACAGCTCCAAATGCTCACCAAGCCAGTCGGAGTCGATTGTTGTTTGTTACAATGCAATAATGGACAAATTGAGAAGATTACATAATTTCCCAAACGCTCTGCTTTACATGTCCACACCCACACATTCTCATCCCAACTTGTCAAATATTGCAGCTTAGTCAGACTTTTACGTCTAAATATGACGTGCAAGGTATCCTCTTGGGTCTGCTGTTGATGTTATGGGGAAACCCGGTCTCACTCCAAAGTCGTCAAATAGCGACGCTTGGGCAGACATGTACTTTTATTTTGAAAGATACTTATGCAGACTGTACATTTCCTGCAAAATGTATTTTGAAAACAGATAAAGGCAGAAGTTGACACAGTGTTCCAGAACGTCAACAACCAACGATCCCAGGCTACCTTGCACGTCACAAGTTGACGTGGACGGTCCCTGACCAAATGTTTATGTGTGATGACGTCAGAGTGAAAATGTGTCGTCCCGGATGGCGTGACAATTTATGCCTCTTACTTTCCAGTTTTTTTGTATTATGTGGTTGCCAGTGATGTCACAAGCTCACGCTGCCCGGCGGCATCAAAAACTGACAACAGCCAGCGGTGTCTCATATTGCCTGGAAAGGTGCCAGTGATTTCAGGGTCAGATGCTAACACACATAGCAGCGGTATTTGATTTTCAATGTAGTTTGGAGTGAGATATTAAAATGATTTTAAATTTGATGATTTGTTCTGAAGAGGACGCTAATGAAAATTTCAGCAAACCAACAAGGATTTTTTTCATGGCAGTTCAAATATGACAAATATATGAATGTTATAATGTAAATTGAGCTAACTTTCCCTTTAATTTTCTTCCTAAGGTTTATTACCTTTCTTGTAGCCCATGCGGCTCTGCCAGCAGGATGGTGGGAATGGAACAGCAAGGAGCTTGGACTAAATGGGAGAATGTGCTGCAACGGAAGATCAGCTGGCCCAACATCCGGAAAGCAGACTTCCATCGCACCAGGTTTTTAGACCAAGCTTGTTATGACGTCTTACCAAGTCCTGCAAACCTCCATGTCTGGGGCAAAAATTAAACACCATCCTGCCCCCTTTGTCCAGGAAGGGGAACCCTGGAACATCTCCTTAGCAGCTGCTTAAAAGCCTTCGGAGACGGGCGCCACAACCAGGTGCTTAGGGCATTAAGAGGGCATATCCGTGGCCAGATGCTGCTGGGACACAGGCTGAAGTCTGATCAACACCAGTCGGGTCGCCTGGGCGAGGGTGTCTGATTTGTTGGGATGTATCTTTCACCAGCGGATAGCCATACATTTGAAAATACACATTTGCACATGTTGGAATATCATTTGTGCAGACTTTCCTTTTACTGTAATGTGCCATGAAACTACTTCAAATACTGTAGTGGTTTCCAGCTGGCCCAGCTACAGGGACCAGACTAGTCATTCGTTCAAGGTCCACACAAATTAATACATTCAGTGTCATACTTACATTTTGAACGTGTCTTCTAGCTAGTTTGCTGTCTCTGTCAAGTAGCTGTAGCTCAAGTAGCTTAGTCACTCACTCTACTGCAAGAAACAGCACTTGAAAATAAAAGCTCTGTGCTGGAAATTCACTGTGCCGTGACCCAGCATTTGGGAACCACTGAAATATTTGTATGGTCATAGGAACATTTTGAGCAGCACTTCTCAGCAAACCTATTGTAAGGCAGGTTTCTCTCTCATGCCTCTGGGCAACTTGATCCACTTTAATGTTCCAGAAAAGAACATAAGATAAATGAACAATGACAAAAATAGTGGCAGGTCACATTTTATATATATCACTCTGCCAAACTTAATAACTCTAATTAACTGCACTTAAGGTGCGCAATATTAAATAGTTCCAAATTTAACGTAAAGAACCAAATAAAATATGTAAACAATATATCAATGTGGTAAACATTAAATTATGTGGATGCAAAATAATGAACAGAGAAAAACAAGACAATCTACTGGAAAATAAATCTCATGGAAACCAAAAACTGTCTGAGATTACGGCTTCTTTGATGACATCACACCATATTCAACAAAATGTATTTAACCTAGGATGTTAAGAAATTATTGCTGAAATGTGAGTGAGTGCGTTTTTTTTTTTTTTAGGGTGGTGCTGTTGTGGTGCGCTGCTCTGTCTTGTCTGACCTTTCACGCTATGACATCGTAAGCTACAGTTTTGTTTTTCACTGCATGAGAAAATGAACCTGTGGTGCGAGAGTGTGTGAAAAGTTTCACTTTCAAGAGTCTCACAGTCAGTGCGTTTTGTGCACCGGTGCATGTAGCGCTGAGAATTGCATGCACAGCTCAGATTTTACATGCATATAGTATCTTCAACCCTATCGGTTAGGTAATTTTCTCCTCATTGCAGGCGTAGCAACAAGTGGAGCTTGGCGAACAGTAAATGCAAGGACGAGAAATGGACACAAAGAGAGACACGCTGAGGATTTTTAGCTTCAGTAAATGTTAGTAAAGATATTAAAAACCCTGTATCATATGTGGTATCTCAACATAAAGCAGCAGCTTTGTGAGCACTGAGAGGAGGCCACTTGACAGAGCTTTCTCATAATTAGTCTTGTTCAGTTAAACTTGATCAATGTGATTGATAATTCCCCACATCGGAGCAGTCTTCCGGCTGCTGTTCCCATGGCAACTGTATTTCCAGCCAGGCGATCTTATTCATATCTTCAAAATCATTTGGCCGTTTACAGATCATGTGCACAACCCCTGAGTCGGAGGAGAATCATGATTTTTTTTTCGAGGTGCCAGTTGCAGGGAGATTGAAAGGTTTTCTTTTTGTTGAGTATTGTGTTGACAATGGGTCTCCCTGCTGGCTCACTGATCCGTGTCGCTGTGGTCATTTTGGGTTTTGTCATGTCATCCTTCTCTCTGGCAGTCTTTTCTCTCTCTCTGTTCCTGAAAGTTTCTACTGTAATAGAGGGCAAAATGCCAAAAATACTTACACAGATAAAAGAATGAAAACATAATATCTTTTTTTTTTAAATTATTACTATTGTTTCCATGGTATAATTTTATCTGACAGTGTTAATTTTTTCAAAAATGACACTAATGTTTGTAACTTTCATTCTAGCATTCTTATTTTGGCTCAAACGTAGAATATATTTATCAGATAATCAATGGAGTATATTTAAATATGAAAGATATTTTTGACCAGCATTTGATCCACTCAACTCTTTCTGGAGCTTTCAACTGCTCAAATGGGACGCAATTGCAAAAACGAGTTATTTTTCTGTATTAACTTTATTATTGCCCGGATAAGGACTTTCATGATTACTAAATATATATATATAAAAAAGTGACCTAATCATATCATCATATTAATTGGTTTATTAGTATCTGTGACTGTGCAGGTTACCTGTATCTTAAGGCAAGTTAGACTGAAGACTTTTTAATACTTTTTAAATGACAATCAGAATTAAATCTAAGACTAATTTTACAATAACCAAAATATAGGAGAGAAAAAGCATCGTCAGGAAAAAAAAATCATTAAATTCCCACTTTCCCACATTTTTGAGATTTAAATAATGATTCTTAAGGCCATATTTGTAAATGATTGAAGTCAGTGCATTTTAAGACTTTTTAAGGATCTGCAGTAACCCTGTTTTACTTACATCTTACTGTTGTCTAACTGATGTTACACAAGCCCTGACTCTCACCACTTTTAAGTCAAAGCTAAAACCATTCCTTTTATACAATTTTTGCAGTGTGTCCTGCACAGTCGGCCCTTCTTGGCCCTTTTTTACTGGCTGATTCTGCATGTTAAATCAGCGCCAGAGACGGCGGAGGTGTTTGGGAATGAAGTCACTGTGAGTGGCAGCTCAGCTCCGTGCACGAGAAGTGAGGAAAGTAAACAAACAACTAAAGTCAAGAGGGAGTGAGATCAAAACAAATGTGTTTTTAGCCATTCATCTCTTTAGTAGAAATGGTTCATAATTGTTTGTATTGCTGTTCGCTTGTACATGGTTAATATACCTTATTATTTTGACATTGCTAATGTTTTAACTAGCGTCTTGAATCCGTCCCAATGGTCTTACGATTTCCCTTTTTGAATTACGAATATGGACCAACGCTGCCTTTTGCTGTGGAGAGTTATATCCTCTCATGCAGGTGCAGAACATATATGCTAGTTGGCCGTTGACCTCTGTCTTTGTGGTGTGTTCAAGTGCAGCTTATTGGCCAAAACACATCCAACACGGGGCAACACAACAGTCTTCCTTCGTCGGCACTTGTTCTTTGATGTTGCTTCAGTTTGTCTGGACCTTAAGGCTGTACTAGTAAAACATCTGAGTGTAATGAGCTGAGCAAGTAGTGGTCATGCTCATCATTTAAAGTTTTTATGTGCGAGAGAAGAAAATCAAGCTGTTTTTGTCTTTTGAAAGTGAGATTGTCTCACTTTAAGTGAAGCGCTTAACCTGAAGCTACCCTCTTTTTTTTTTGAGCTGCCAATTTGTCCAGAGTGGTCTGAAGTCACCTGGGCCCGAGCAGGGATTAGCCAGCAAAGAATGAATAAATAAAGAGTGTGTCGTCCAAACTAGAAGAAAGGAAATCAATAAAAAATGTTGATATAGTGAGGTGACAGAGAGCAGAGGATGAATTCAAATCATGTCCCTCCACCGACGGGTCCGCTCTCGCTGTCAGTGATTTACACATGTATAAGCTGAGGAGGAGCAGGAGCCGGAGAACAACAGCATAACAGGAGTTTGACAGACACTCCCTCCTCCTCTGCACCCATCCCACCCTCCACCCCCTCCTGGTCATTCTCAGAGGAGTTGTTCCCTGCCCAGTGGCATGTGGATGTGTATAATGGAGATGGATGGTGGCTGGCTCTGCCACACCGTGGAACAGACGGACTCCTCCCTAAACGCCTGTCTGCCAGCCTCCATCAGTCTCTCTCCGACAGCCCCCCCGGAGTAGAGCCCAGGCTCAATATTGGCCTGCTCAGGTGTTTGCTAGTGTGTTTGTGTGTGTGTGTGTGTGTGTGTGTGTGTGCGCGCTCCTTTAAAAGCCAGACTTACCGTTACATGTCATTAACATATTCTGTGCTGAAAAGTTGACTCCGAAATGACAGGTTCTTTTTTTAAGCAAGTGTGTTCGACTGGACTTTTTCCAGCTTCTTCAGTGCTGACTTCTTGTAAAAAAAAAAAATCTTTGGAAGGAAATCAAGCAGCAACATCAACATGCACAACAAGAAGTAATGCCAGAGCAACCCAGGGGTGAAAAACTGCAGCAAGCTCCCAAAGAGCCTATTTTGCGAAGACATATCCCACAATCCTTTGGGAGCTTGTACAGCTTTTGTTGTCGTGCTCCTCCTAGACCTTGCTTCTCCCTCTTCAACTACTTTCCTGAGCCTATAGCTCTGAAGGGACTTGATCTGTGTGTGTGTAGGTGTGTGTATACATATATGATGATGTGTGCTGTTTGATATGGGCGTCTACAAAGGCTGCATTATCTCCTGGCTCCTAATGCATTTGTGTCTTGGTGTTCTCTGTCTGGTAGGGTTCACACCAGATGCTGTGAAGTTCAGTCACTATGCCGTCCAAGCACTGACACTCAGTCTTGTTTAATTAAGCTGCTGGATCAATAAACTCTTTGATTTCTCCTCTTTTTTTCCTGCCTGGAATGCCATCTGTTCACCGTGACTCAAGCAAGACCAGTACAGCCTTTCTTGGATCCTGTGAAATACCCATTAAAAATCCATTAAGACACCACCGGAAGAAACGGGAAAATGGGAAGGAGACAGTTTTTAGTCGGGTGGGTGAAAGAATGTTTCTGCAAATGTGTGGGGTTTTTGATATTTTAAAATCCATGAATATAATTTTAATAATTTTTTGGACAGCTATGGAGAAACAGAGTACAAAGATACAAGACAGAATCCCATTGCTGATTTTTTATCTTTCCTTTTTTAAAAGAAAAATGAAATAAAAATGTAGAACATTGCCACCTTTATCTATTAATACTAACTTTATTTACAGTCTATGACATTCAAAAAGATAAGTTATAATTGTAAAAAGTGGGTGCTTTAGTGAAAAACATAATAAGAGCCGAGAAAATCTGGAGATTGTAGTCAAATTAGATGTCAGAAAATAATCAACAGCTTGACAGTCTAAAGTTCTGGATGTTTTACTTTTAGAAACAAATAACCTTTTTTATATCAGTCAATATTAGCATTGTTGCCTCACAGCAAGAGGGGTCCTGGTTCAAACCTTGTGGTTGGGGGGCCCTTCTGTGCAGAGTTTGCATGTTCTCCCTGTGTCAGCGTGGGTTTTCTCCAGGTACTCCAGCTTCCCCACAGTCCAAAGTCATGCAGGTTAATTGGTGGCTCCTAATTGACCGTAGGTGTGAATGTGAGCGTGAATGGTTGCCTCTTTCTATATGTTAGCGCTGTGATGGTCTGGTGAGCTGTCCAGGGTGAACCCCGCCTCTTGCCCAATGTCAGCTGGGATAGGCTGACCCCCTGCAACCCCTAACAGGATACAGAGTTACGGAAAATAAATGAATGAATGACTTGGGGTGGGATCATTCAGTGTTAAACGTGACTCAGTGCAGAAATCATTTTTATGTTTATGTTTTATTCAAGTTACATTTATTCACATTAATTCCAGTTATGTCATCTCACATTGGCTAACGTAATGTTAACATGCTAACTTATCATCGACTACATATACAGCTGCTGTGGTAAATTAAGTCTTGGGGTAGCTTGGCTCTGTTATTCATGGTTTCAACATTCGTACTCGAGGTAACTTTATTAGTCTGCTGGATGTTGTTGTAATGTAATAACGTTACTGTACACTAGGCTGACCAAACGTCCTGTCCGGGGCATCCGGGGGGTGTTTATAAATTGATGAACGTGTGTGTGTGTGTGTGTGAGTGTATGTGTGTGTTAGAGTGCAGCGCGGGCCGCATATTTCTGTCCGAACCCGACAGTCATTCTGTTTTGTAATGTCTGTAACTGAACCGAGCCTGACATTATTTAATTACTAAAGCACTGAGTTTGTCACGCAGTTGTTATGGTTACAGGCTATTCAACAGGCCGGGCGTGCGCCGTGGGTGCTCCGCAGAGAGGGAGACCTCCGTGTTTGAGGGTGGCGGGAGGGGAGAGGGAGAAAAATAACTAAATAAGATAAAATAGGAAAACTTGTCTCCCTCTTTATTTTATTTTCAAATTGTTTAATCAAGGCGGAGGCGGGTGGCGGAAGGTCCGAGACTTCCAGCGAGGAGAGAGGTAGAAACAGCCAATGTGTGTTATGTTCAGGTGTTGTCACGTAAATAACAATCCCCAAACAATAAACGGGACAGACAATAGGATTTTATTTATTTTTACACTACATTTTCACTGAAAGCTGGATCGGGTAACCACACTCTAGTGTGTGTATGTGTCCCCTATCTATAGGGGCCTATCTGAACTTGAGAGATATTATTTTGTAATATAACTGAATTTTCTAGTAAACTGCGAGTATCATTTAAGTAGGCTATCTCGTTGCCGGGCCGAGTGTCTTCTTTTTTGGAAATCAAAATATGGTCACCCTATACATTAGCTTGGTGGCTGGTCTTGTCTGGTCTGGTCTTCTTCAGTTACTACTTCTTCTCCTTTTATGAAGATAAATCCAGTATTTACTTTCTTTAAGCTCTGATTTGGGTCTCCTGAGAACAGTATTTGTCTCCTCTGCTGAATGCTTCACAATATTCAGAGTATGCAGGTGGATTTTGGAGCTTTGAGCTTGCAGAGCTACAACCTGGATTTTGCTCTGTATCCACACTGATGACTTATGAACGGACGTATGAAAAATCGAGAGAGCTGTCTTTCACTCTCGGTTTTATTTTATTTATAGTTGCTGTCAGGCACTTTCCTGCCATTTACACCAATTCTGCTCATGTAATGAGATTTACAAGCGGGCGGTGGAGATCACTGGTATTCCAGGTACTTGCTGCATGCACTTTAGCGACTAACCGGCTGGCTAATTAGTCAGCATAAGCTGTAAATGAAAGTACCAGCTGTTAAACATTAAGAAGTCCACTTTCTAGCTCATTTGAAAATGAGGCATGTTTGTGTGTTTTGCACATAGAAAAAGAGCAATTGTGAAGTAAAAGAGCAGGCAAACCTCATTTAGCTAGACCACAGATGGCGAATAAATGATGTCACAAGTGAACACTGCCTTTTCCCGTATGATATTATTATCTCAATTACCGGAATTTATCATCGAAATGGAAATCAATGCAAGTATTGTAAATTCAGTTAATGTTTTTTAGTGAGTGGGCATGTTTAGTATGTGTGTGTGTTGTGGTGAAGTTTGATGTAGCTGCCATGAAGTGCATCTTATGATTAACAGAAAACATCTTCCTGAAAGCATGTGATATAACTGTGATTAATTAATCATGTTTATGGTGCCATTGTCCTATTTTTACTTTCTCGCCTCCCAGCAGCGCTGACTGACACGACGCCCTTCCTCACCGATTTCCATCAGACATCAGTTTTAATTGGCTCTTCCACTCACTGACAATGTATCTACAGAAATAAATAAAAGAAACTAAGATAAATAAGCTTTAAAAAGCCCAATCACTTATTTCCAGCTGAAGAAGAAGGCCAAGAAAAACTGCTCTGGCTGCACCATCAAAGTTTCAGTTTGGAGTCATGTACGGTGTCATGCAAAAGTTTGGGCACCTCTAGTCTAAATTTATTTACTGTGAATAGTTAATTAAATAGAAGATAAACTGATCTCATAAAGGCATGACTTTAAAGATGAAACATGTGTTTCAACATTTTAAGCAAGATTAATGTATTATTTTTGTTTTGTACAATTTTAGAGTCGAAAAAATAAAGGAGCACCATGCAAAAGCTTGGGCACACCACAACATTTGAGTTCTCAGGCACCTTTTACCAGGGTCTCAGACCTTATTAGCTTGTTAGGGCTCTGACTTGTTCACAATCATAGTTGGGAAAGGGCAGGTGAGGCAAATTTCAAAGCTGTATATATACTCTGACTCCTGAAATCATGGGCTCCTCTAAACAGCTGCCTAGCACTCTGAAAACTGAAATAACTGATGCCCACAAAGCAAGAGAATATAAGAAGTTAGCAAAGTGTTCTAAAGAAGCTATTTCCTCAGTGTGTAAATGGAATGAGAAATGGCAGTTAACAGGAACTGTGGAGGTCAAGGTGACGTCTGAAAGACCAAGAAGACTTTCCGAGAGAGCTGCTCATAGGATTGTTAGAAAGGCAAATCAAACCATTGCTTGACTGCAAAAGACCTGCAGGGAGATTTATCAGACTCTGGAGTGGTGGTGCACTGTTCTACTGTGCAGTGAATATTACCTTCATGGAAGAGACATCAGGAGAAAACCTTTCCTGTTTCCTCACCACAAAATTCAGCGTCAGAGGTTTGCAAAGGAACGTCTAAACAAGCCTGATGTTTTTTGGAAACAAGTCCTGTGAAGTGTGTGTGAAGTTAGCGTAGAACTTTTTGGACGCAATGAGCAAAAGTGTGTTCGGAGAAAAAAGGGTGTAGAATTTCATAAAAAGAACACCTGTCCAACTGTTGAACATGGAGGTGGATGGATCATGCTTTGGGCTTGTGTTGCAGCCAGTGGCACGGGAACATTTTTACAGGTAGAGGGAAGAATGGATTCAGTAAAATTCCAGCAAATCCTGGCAGCAAACATCACACAGTCTGTACAAGAATAGGGTTGTCCCCTAATTGTCGACCAAATGTTAGTCGACCAGAAAGGTTATTAGTCATCAAGATTTCAATGGTTGCTTAGTGACAGAAAAAAAAATAAATGCATAGAAATAAAAACTAGCAAATGTGAAATTCTATTAGGAGCTGCACCTTGTCAAAATAAATCCAAACCTATTTGACTGGACCATGTAGGTATTTAATTTGAAAGGACAGACACAAGGAAATCTGATAAACAAGGATCATGTTGATCATGTTAGTGCAGGAAGAGCTTGATATCTGTTCCATGGAAAAAAGGCCACATCATTACTGCTTTGCTGACAGCGTCATGAACAGGTGGCTCGCTCAGTGTGTGACGTGCACTTGTAGATAAAATATAGGCCTATATTAATGAAGGTTCATTAGTGCGATTCTGTATTTCTCTGTAATGTAGCACAGTGTTAACAATGTTACTGATACTATTCTTTCTCACACCTTGAACTCAAACCATTGTGTTGCCCCGCCCAAAATATATCATTTAATAATTAAATTAATATCGTAAAAATTTGGGTAATGGCCCTAAATGACGACTATTTGTTGACTAGGAAAATTCTTAGTTTAGGCAGCCCTAGTAAAAAACCTGAAGATGAAGAGAGGATGACATCTACAACAGGACTACTAAGAGGCGTAAGCTGAAGATTTTGCCATGACTTTCACAATCCCCTGACCTAAACATCATTATAATCTGTGGATAGACAGCCCAAGAATGTCACAAAGCTAGAAGCCATTTCAGGAAGAATGGGTGAAAGACTCTTAGCTGGTTACAAAAAGTATTTAGAAGCTGTGATACATGCCAAAAGGGGGGCGCTACCATGTACTGACCATGCAGGGTGCCCAAACTTTTACAATTTCAAAATAACAAAAGAAAAAGGGCCTGAAGCAAAATTTTGAAATTAAAAAGTAATCTTGCTTAAAATTTTAAGTAAATGTGTCATCTTCATGCTTCATGCCTTTTGGAGATTGGTTCATCTTCTACTTACTTTAACCAGGGGTGCCCAAACTTTTGCATGCCTCTGTAGCAGTACAAGCCAATCTTAAAAATGAAGCTGTTATATGCTTTAAAATGAAGAAAGCCAAGGACAAGTTTGACACAAAAAATTCAATTATAACCCCTTTTATGCAGATGACAGCACAGATTGATGACACTGTTCATGATTAAATGGAAAACCAGTGTAAGAAAATGATGCACCAGTCTGTAAACACCACCCACTTGTGAGGATATCTAAATTAAAACCAGAGCAATGGGACAGAGAGGGACTAAAATGCTCTATCCCTGTGTTTTCTCTGCCTGGACGAAGACACTCGTGTTCACAAATAACTCTACTGTCTACCTGAGGCTGAAAAACAGGGCTGTAAGTGAAAGAAAGCCTCAAATAGGGAGAAAGAAAGAGGCATCACTGACTTATTAGACTGGTGGTCTTGGCGCTGGAGCGAGACACAGGCCCAATAAAAATGTCGTCTCTTCTCTGGGATTATCCCACCGTTGATGGAACTGACAGGCCGTCTCGCGCTCTGGGATTCCCATTTGGGAGTGAAGACAACTGGTTTCTGTGGTTATATTCAGCCGTCCTGGCTCATCACTCTCGGATACTCTGTACACAAATAGGCCCT
This sequence comes from Epinephelus cyanopodus, assembly GCA_026686955.1. Taxonomy (NCBI): domain Eukaryota; kingdom Metazoa; phylum Chordata; class Actinopteri; order Perciformes; family Serranidae; genus Epinephelus; species Epinephelus cyanopodus. Next base: position 2,948,167 of record CM048937.1, on the reverse strand, counting down.
GCGGGTTCACCTGAGGACGAGCAGCCGTCCCAAAAACACAGCAGTGGAAAGCAATTGAAGGAACAGTGACAGTAATACAAACATTAGAGCTTGATGCTGTCAGCAAGTTTAGTAAAATAGACTAAATTGGTTTGTTTGTGCTTGTGTGCGCGTTCCTGGTGAGATGTCGGCTTTTATAGAACTCAACAACTTTCCAAATATTTGGCTCCTGTGCTGAGAGGCTCATCGGTTTTTATGGTTGTTTTTTGGACTGTATTTGTCTATTTACACATCAAACACACCTGCAGTAACATTAGCATAGCTGAGGGCACTATGAAGGCTTTTTATATCTGTTACTTATTCAGTCTCTCTCTCAAACTCTCCTTGGACAGGGATGGGTGGTATCTTGTGGTGGCCCGTCATTGTTTCACACTGGAAAAGGGAACTAATTAACATGTCCGCCAGGGTGTTGTATTTCCATCACTGCTGATCAAAGCTGATCGGAGCTGGAGCCGATAATATGGTGACGACTGCAGAGTCATTTGTCCCAGGAGTGAATGTTGTGACCTTTCCCATTAATACAAAATCCAGATGTTAGCTGGTGTTAGTGGGTCTTCTGTCCAGTGGGAAAGAGGCTTAAAGTAACATTACATAGTAATGTTGGCCTCCAAAGGGCAGAACATGAACAGTCATAAGATGACATAACAGAGCTTCAAAAGCCAAACCCTATGGGCCAGTTGTTCAAAACATTTAATCTGGATCAAAAATATCCGGATTTGGAAATCCCATTTTTTGCTACCCAGGATCAGGTAATCCGTCTTACTTTTATGCCGGTTTTTCAAAGCAACATTGGATTGGATCAACCTGATCCAGATACACAGTTTTCAAGATTACCAAATCCGGATTACCAGTGCTCTAAATGGGACAACATATCACAATGTGGGCTACAGCTATGTAAAGAACAACAGGTAGAAGAGCCAACATGGGGTCACTGTAAGTGTTTTTTATTTTGAGACAAAACACAAAAGTAACAAACATCACTTCTGTTCAAAATTTCTTTTATGACCCCTCATCTGAGCCACAACAAATACAAACAAATATACATTAACAAACACATTGTGGTTATTTTAAAAACATCTTAAATAAAAACGCTAAATGTCCAATATTTACAAAATAAAGAATCTTCAGGGTTTTCTTCATCTGAGGAGGACAGACCAGCATTTTCAAGCCGTGCTTTTAGGAGGCGGATCTGAAGTTTCACTTTGGTTTGCTGCAGTTTGGTCAGCTTAATTTGTTCCTCTGCCAGGAGTATCTGTGCTTCTGCTCTTTCAGTTTCTCGTTTGAGAAGTAATTCATATGCATCATCATTATTATTTGGCAAAGGACGCTTCAAGCCTCTTTTCTGAGCTCCTGTGACTGCTGGCTCTACTCGTGAGGATCCAGGTTGTTCTTCAGAAATAGTGCTGAGATCCAGAATGAATGTTTCCTCTGCATTAGGAGGAACTGGCTCACTTTCCTCTACAATTGTAGGCTCACCATCCCCTACAACACCTTGAATCCCGTGCAGAGCTTCAGAGTTCTCACCTCCAATAATGTCCAGAACCACATCCGTGTATTCACCTTTCTTAAAGGGTTTGTTGCCCGTTTGGGTGTTTTTTGCTTCAGCAAGGTCCTTTGTTGCTCTGGCTCTCAGATTCTTCCATCTGAATTTAACTTGCTCCAAGGTCCTCTTCTGGCCAGACCCCATGACATTCTGGGTGATTTCAACCCAAATGTCTTTCTTCCTTTTGTTAGTCACCATTCCACTTGCAAGAGAGCTTCCTACTATTGAGACATAATGGCACAGTGCATGGGTTTCTGCAACAGTGAAATTAGGTCCTTTTGAGTCCATGGTTCCACCTCATCTGTTGTAGTGAACATAATATTTATAGGCCTTGGGCATGATTGATTTAATTGAACACAAGCCAAAGCACATCAGCTAATGAGTGGGTGGGTATTTGACAGCCATCTTATATTCAGCCTTTCTCAGAGAGAGGCACTGACATGGCAGGTATTGTCCATCACTACCACCATTTTGGTGGAAGGGGATACCGTCAAAGGGTATATCTTGAGCGTGCAAAACCACTGGAGCAATACACCACTGAAGAACTGTATGCTCGCTTTCGCTTTGGGAATTCTGATATTAAGTACATTGCAGACCTTGTCAGGCCAAAGCTTCAACGGAGAACCCGAAGGAGTCACAGTCTGTCTGTGGAAGAACAGGTCCTCATTGGTCTGCGCTTCTATGCATCTGGGACTTTCTACCAAGTTGTTGGTGACAATATGGGAGTGGACAAATCAACTGTGAGTGATGTAGTGAAAGCTGTGTCAATTGCATTGGCCAGCGTGGTCAGTCAATTTGTTTCACTTCCAAAGGATGACCAGATTGCCCAGACCAAGCACAAGTTTTTTCTTTTGGGGAACATGTCCAATACTACTGGGGTTATTGACTGCACTCATGTGCATATCCAAGCACCTCATGAGAGGGATTGGGAGTACATCAACTGAAAGGGGAGGCGCAGCATCAATATCCAACTTGTGGGCGAAGCTGACCTCATCATCACAAACTGTGTCGTGAGGTGGCCTGGGTCTGTTCATGATGTACGTATCCTGAGAGAGAGTGCTTTATACAGAGAGCTCCAAACCAACCGACCTGATGGCATAATATTAGGAGACAGTGCCTATCCACTCCTACAATGGCTGATGACTCCTTTTCTTGCAGCAACTACACCTGCGCAGGCACGCTTCAACACTGCTCATTGCAAAACAAGATGTGCAATTGAGCGTTTAAATGGAGTTCTGAAGAGACGCTTTGCATGCTTTAACTACTTGCGAGTGGAACCACAGGGAGCATGCAACATAATACTTGCGTGTATTGTCCTGCACAACATCGCTACCAGGCGCAATGTCCCTCTCTGTGATGGTGTTTATGATGCACCTGAGCCTGTTGAAGAACCAGACCAACCTCTGGCGTTCTGTCAGAATGAGGGACTGACTGGACGTGTAGTCAGGGATGCAATTGTTAGACATTATTTTTGACAGTTTCATCTCTGATGATTGTTTCTTTGAAATGAATATACAGTGATGACAGAAACATTTAATATATTTTTGTTTGTTATTGAAATCTGTTTGGGGGGATTGTTTCACAGTTTCATTGTTTTCACAAGATCATTTTTATTTTATTTTGACTTTACTATACTGAATGGCTTATTTGGTAGCCTGTGTCTACTTTATTTACTTAAGCACTGTAACGGTTAAACAAGTCAAGTGCAAAATATAAATAAAAGTATATACATTAAATGATACAAATGTATTATTTGACCAATTTTAAAGTTTTACTACATTTTCTTCCTGAAATCCACCTTGAAATCCTACCCCCTGTTGGGATCGGAATAATCCTGTTTTTTTTGGATCAAAGTTATCCAAATCCTACTGAAACGTTTTGAACAACACAAACTGAAAGTTTGATCCAGATTAAAACTAGGATTGGATTCCGTGATCTAATCTGATTTCAGAATCCTTCTTTCCCTTTTGAACAACCCATTTTCAAGATTTGATCCAATCCGGTAACCAAAATCCGATCAGATTACCTTTGAACAACTGGCCCCAGGTTACTAAATGCAGGCCAGAAGCAGCAAACTAACCTTAGTACCACACCTAGCACCAAACAGCCTGTTGAATTAACATTAGTATCAGCAAAACCACCTGTGCCAACACCGCCGCTGCCGCTGCTGACGAGAAGGTTCTTTTAAGTAACCTGGTTTTTGTACGCCATTAGCGAACCAAATGATTCCCCCCGACAATACACACGGCAACGATGAAGAGGGGAAATACTGGTGCTTATTTTTTTCCACACTGAGCACTGTCTATGTTCAATATTTACTCTCTATTTAGTATTTGGGCCACATTGAAGGAAAAAAAAATCTTTGAATTTAAGAATTCAGTTGTAACGTTACAAGAATAGAGTCATAATTTTGAGAAAAAAGAATACTAGAATAAATTCTGAATTTAAAGAATTAGATCATAGTATTACATGAATAAAGTTGTAGTTTTAAGGAAAAAAGTCAAAATATTACGGGAATAAAGTCTTAATTTAAAGTAGTTATAATATTACATCAATACGTCTTAATTTTGAGGAAAAAAATCATAATATTATGAGACGAAAGTCATTTTTTTGAGAATGAAGTACTGATTTAAAGAATTAAGTCTTAATATATCAAGAATAGTTTGTTAATTTTTTAATTTAATCATTTTTTAATTTAAGTTAATTTTGAGAAAATTAAGAGAATGAGAATGAGAATGAAATCTTAATTTCAAGAATTAAGTTGTAATATTACAACAATAAAGTCCTAATATTGAGAAAAAAGTAATAATAAATGAAATCGTAATATTTCATTGTTCAAGAAAAAGAGTTGCAAAATTATGCAATAAAAGTCACAGTATTATGTGAATAACATAGATAAAATTATGAATTTGCCTTACACCTGATTTGCTTGTCAAACACCAGTTATAAAGTCACGTGTATGAACCATTCAGGGAAATGTTCGCTCTTCATACTGTGTCACCTGACTTTCTGCCATAAATTTGGAAGCTGTTTCTCTCTTGATTTACAAGTTTAATCACATCACATTCTAACTTTTTCTTGTAATATTCCGACACAATATTACAACTTTTTTATTAAAATAATTTGACCTTACTACCTTATGTGAATTAACTAATCACTAACTCTTTGTGTCTGTTTGGAGCTGGGCAGGTAATGTACTGTGGGTTGATCAGAGCTGAAAACAGATGCCTGTTGTTAAAGGTAATTTTAATTAAACTAAATGGACCTTGAGATAATATTTAAATGGTGTTTCCAAGATTAAGCGGGAAGTTAACCTCAAAAATCAAAATACTGTAACCTGTTACTGCCCAACATGAGTGATGGGATTCAGTAAAGTATACAGTGTTGGGTATTCCGACGGATTTGTTATATAATAATCATCCATTTACTTTTCCATTGATAAACCCTCTGCTGTTATGAGAAATTCCCATCTACAAGGCTAGAAATTATGAACACATGGAAAGAAATTGATAGTGAAAAATGATCCATAGCAACTTAAATATAAGAATTTATTTCCATTACTGTATGATCAGTAAATATCCTGACCATCAGGTATGCGTTACTGTATTTTTTGCCTATGGCTGTTACTGAGGAAAAGATCAATATACTGCTACTTTTCTGCAGACACTGTGTGAATTAGTTTCTATGTCATGTCCACCACAGCATAAGAGAGGATCATCCTCTCTCAGTCACAGAATGAATACATTTTCCAGTCTGTGAATACATTTTAACCTATTCTGGGGCTAATGCAGTAAAGCCCGTTAATGCAAACATTGCTCAGCAATTTCGCCTCACGAATTTAACTCACTGGCACAAGTGAAGCGTATCAGCTGCCAGAGGCCATGCAGGGACTTCAGCAGCCATGGTATTTTAAGTTGTAGCTCTCTATCACAGGGTCTGTGGATTGTATTGGAGTTCACACAGTGACATCAGTGTCAAAGCTCTTGTGGAAAATTGGCTTCACGCAGTAATGGGCCTTAACTGGTGTTTTCTGTATCATCCATCAAGAGGCCAGAAGCCGTCCTCAAAATGCATCATCATCTCTGCAGGGCAGGGCTTTTCATCCTCGTTATAAATATGTAGTTTCCATGTTTCTCTTAGTTCACAAAAATCTTGCCCAGATCAAACAGCTTTACACCGAGTGATATCGAAGTATTTTTTTAGTTTTTTTATTACATCCACCAGTAGACAGCGTCTGTTTCACACAGTACAGTATGTCCTTGTTGGACTTGTTTGACATGCCTGATCTAGGAACACTGTTCCACCAGGTACAGATCCTGAGAGCCAACCATTCTGTCAGGGAAATGTATTCTGTGGTGAAAACTGCTGCATCTCTCACAGTCTTTTTAAGCTGCTGATATTTCGTCCTTGGCAGGGAGGACGAACAGCTCTCAAATTTCCACATTTCCCTTCTAATAAAGAGTATTCCAGCTTGCGTAGTTAGTGTTTGGGGTCTCAGGAATGAGTGCCATGGAAATAAATATCAGGTGGATAAAGCAGGAGCAATGAGGACACTGATTGCTTACCTCAAAACTACGAGCCGAACACATCAACACCTTTCTGTTTCTCCACATTTCATTTTGTCATTTCACTATAAATAACATTCGCCTGAAATTTCACAAAAACATATATTACACACATTTTCATTGGCTTTTATGTGCAATAATAAGCTTCACTAAATAAAATGCATTTTATACAGTGCACAATTGATCAAATATTGCTCTTCAATTACAACATCTTTCATGATTGTTCCTTTAACCACGTCCTTGACACTCTTTATCACCTAAATGTGTTGACACTACTTTAGGGTTGCCACATTAGCAAACATCTTCTCAGTCATATCTGCCACTTGAGGATGACCACGAGGATGAGGGTCTGGCTTCTTACTGTGTCCGTCATGATTATTGCACACAAAATCATCTTTTATATCAGGGCATTGTCCTCATGTGCGTGCCTGTCCTCCGTAGGGATGTATGACTCAATGCAGACTTGTGCCATGTGGGAGGTCTTATGGAAAGTTTAAAGTAGTATGACTAATGTTGTGTCTCATTTGTCTCTGATTCAGACCGAAGACAGACATGTAAAATTGCCATCATGTTTATGCAGCAAGGTACATTTCTGCGAGGGATTTATAATAACTCATACACAGAGAATACTAATCACACCAATGATATTAGTCACCTATACATATATATACATATTTATGTATATACCATGACATATATTATAGTCATGCCAGTGAAACTAGCTCAGTCTGATAAAACTGAATAATCTAAAAGTTCATCATGTGGCAAAAGTTTCATTAATCAAAATAATACATTCTTATTAATAAACAGTGAGAACACATAGTTCAAGTATCTCGTGGTGAAGCTTTCGAATACTGGTCCGTCTACGTGCCAACCCTCACCTACGGTCATGAACTCTGGGTAATGACCAAAAGAATGACGTCATGGATACAAGCAGCTGAAATGAAATAACTGGGTCTATTTGTTTTGGAGAGGAGGGGACCTTTTCAGATAATTTGGTTCCCAGTAAAAACCTCCTGAACAATGAGCACCGCAGGATTTCTAACTAGGACTCTTACACACTGTTCCTTTAAGTATGGAATTGCATCCTGAGTGAAGTTAGCTTAGCTTTGCGTCACTGGGGAGAGGGACGTCTGGAGTACTAGCATATTATTAGTAGCATCCAACCATCCATCCATCCATCCATCAAGCATCTAACCAAAAAACCATACAAAAAACTCATTGGTTCAACAAGGAGTGCTAAAGAGCTAACTCATTCCCATGTTTTGGGACTCCATCCTCCTCCTCCTCCTCCTCCTGTGGGGACCTTTGTCCCTATCTCTTTGTCTCTGAACCCCAGTTCCCAGTAAAGCAGTACACATGCATTGGTTAAGAGTCAAGTGTGCGATCCTTTTTGTCTCTTAATCAAGTTATGATCAACATCAAGGTCCTGTTTGGAGGATTCTTGACATCAATCACTGCATTTCAATCACCGCACTCTGGCAAGGTTTGTGGACATGACCACAGCGTGCAGAGATGCAGCAAGCTGGATGTCCTTTCCACAACCTATCCCATCCTCGTTGCCAGTTGCCTTCCCCTGATGTGGAATGAAGAGATTAAAAACACAGGATTGGACATTAGAGGGTTTACTCGCAAGAAAGACAAGAAATTGGTACATTATGACAATTTATAGTATCTGACAAACAAGCAGTTGACATACCTACAGCCTTCCAATTAAAAGGTGTGTCTGATAACCAGTTACGGGAACAAAAGTCACGTCACGTTATCCTCACAATGTCTACACAATAAGAGTTTATGTCAGGTCATGTACATGATACACTCCATACAGGAGTAAAGATAAAATTATGACACTGACAAAGCTGGAATCATGGAGTTTTGCCTTTTCCAAAGAACTTTCTCAAACCGATTCATTAATACTCAAATTAGTCGGCGATTAATTTAGTATTTAACAACTAATCGATTAGTCACTGCAGCTCTGAATGTCACACTACATCTCCTTTGTATCTTGTAATATATACAGATTTAAGAAACAAAAGAATTAAGATTTCAGTGTACTTGTCACAAATGTCAAAAGATGAAAATAATCTCATTCATGCATACTAATAATCATGCATATTAAAACTGACAGTGTAAACCTGATCACACTGAACTGTCTCACTATTTAATCAAATGTGTTTGGAAGTAATTGTTACGCAACAGTTGCACTGAAAAATGAGTGTATTTGTATTTGTTTATTTGTTGCGTTAAAAGAAGCTGCTCAGATTTTCTGCTCTTATATGTTCCGATATGTACCTGTTAACTGATTAACAGAGTTTGAAATATAAAAAAACACTACACAAGGAATAACAGGGATGGGTTATAGAAGTTTAAATTGGTGAAAAACATTCAGCAGTTGCATACAGTATGCAGAGCTGAGACATAAAACAACATGCAGAGACAGGGCAGCAGTGACAGAAATAGGCACAGTTGCTTTGTTTTTATTCTGTCATGAAAAAATATACACATTCTACAAAATATACAGACTAACGTGATACACTTGACAGAATCGGGTTATACACAGCGGGTACAAAGCAGAGAAAAGAGCGTGAAATTGCATAAACCTAACATGATAAAACTCTTTAAGGATGCCATGAAACAGGAAAAGTTAATTTAACAGATTCCCGTTTCAGAGCAGTCGCATGTAAGCACCATGTTAATTGTTATTATGTTCTTAGTTATCGAAAAGCATAGAGAAGCAGGATAATGAGGCTACACAGGCATCCTTGGATAAAAAGCTGGATTGCTCTGACTTTACTTAACATGTCTGAGTGTGTCTGGGCACACATCAGTGCATAATGATTCATGCAAGGGGAGCTTTCACTGAAACAACGCTGCCGCTGCGATGAAAACATCCAGTCAGAGGGAGAGAGACAGAGACTAGGCATGACAAACGGGACTTGTAAGTAAGTCGGGGAGATTACACTGGTTGCTAAACTCTCCATGGGGAAAATGTTAAGCAGATCCAATGGATGAAGTAATTCAATTTGAGCCCTTGAATAATAGCATCATTTGCCATGGAATTAGCATCCGCCACTATCAATCAGCACGGCGAAAGACTAACACGAGCTGCGCCCACCAAGGACACAGGCTTTCTGTGAAATTCAACTCATTTATCAGGTTAACTTGACGGTAGTCACCAGTCACAGCATGGACGCCGTGCACGGATTTTTGCTGAGTTTTAATAATAAATGCATTTTTAGGACGTGTGCATCAGAACAGCTGTGAGATTTATTTTTGTCTTTCCCATATGTTGTATTAATTAATCATTTAATTAATTAATTGATTTTTGAATGAATTATTCTGGGTATTTTTTGTGCTGTGCACCAAACCTTGAACTAAAAACTGAAGGTAAATTTGTACATTTATTTTTTGGCCCTATTATAAAGATATTGCATTACCCCCAAGGTAGGTGTTCTGCTTTGAGTCTGAGTCTAGAATAAAGAATAGTCCCTCGGGTTTGAGTTATGAGGTGAAACTCCAACAAAAAAATGAAATGAAAAACAAAAGATATACTGGAAACATTATGTGTGAACGGACAACAAACTCATAACGTGTATAAAATATTTATAAAGTGTATGACTCATGATAACCAACAAAAGGATTTGACAGTGGGGATAAAGTTAAACTTAAATGTTCAGAGTCAGGAAAACATCATAGGGCTTACACAGGATCACTACCAGTAATATTTATGTAGAAACATGTCAACAGTGATACTGTACACTCAAAAAAGAGTGTGTAAAAACACTCAAGGGTTTAACTTCACTGATGCTAGTTCAGAAACATGACAATAATACTGAGAGAAAGGTATGACACAAGAAAAGCCATAATAAATCACCCTCAACATGACAAACAGGCAATAATATAAGAAGCCAGAGATACATAATAATGATGGTACACTAGAGACAGAAAAAAATCTGCACAGGAAGATACCCAGCAGTCTGATGCTGTATCTGGTGACATCACCACATATTTTGACAGCAGTGTTCCTCACATAATTCAGTACTGAGAAAATCACAACAATACACTAAGAGTGTTAATCCAAACGGTCTCCTGTTGGAGGATTTTTTGGGAGAACTTCACTTTTTATGTAGCACTGAATCTTTTTTCTGTGAGGTGTTGAGAGTTGGTGATATCTGCCCGCTATATTTGGACTTCTACATGGACGCTGCTTCATCACGGAGTGCACACATACATCATATTTGCTGCAAGGTAAAACAATGCGTCTGCTTTCTTAGGAGACTGAAGTCATGTAGAGCAAAGAAACAGAACTTGTTATTGTTTTTCCGGTCTATAATACAGAGTGTTATGAGGTACCGAATCAGTGAATGGTACAGTTATCTCTCTGTTGAGCCTGAAGCTAACCTGCCACAGATATGCTCAAAGATTGTTTATATAACACTTGAGTCAAGTTACAAACAGAATGTTGTATCTGGCTGGTAATATGACTTATGACAGGTTATTTGAAGAACATCATCTTTTGCCATCACAGCTTTAGAGTCCCACAGGCTCGACTCAGCAGGTTGAGGAACTTGTTTGTTCCTCAGTCTGTCAACCTGTGAAATCACTGTGTGGCCTCTAAGTAGCCTCAATGTGCCGAGGTAAAACACTGAATGTGATAGCAAATGATTTATCTACTTTTTGTAATGTCTGATGCTATTCGAAACATTTGTAGTGTGGTTTCATTTTTTGATTAAATGTAATTTTGCTTTTTTCTATTCATGTGATTTATGTGTATTTTTGCGAAACAGTCGACATCCTGAGACACAAGACAAATTTCAGATTTTTTTTCCAACAATAAAGTGAAATCAAATCAAATCAAATTTTCTGGAGTATCATGAAACTAGATAGTACTCTGCTTGTGGCGCACAAAGTGACAAAAAATACATTTGAAAACTCAAAAACCCAACTGTTTTCTTTCTACCAAACTAAACCCACCAACCGTATGACTGTGCAGAAGGAAACGTGCATCTACTCATGGACAAAAGGCTCGTACAAATGTCAACACGGTGTCACTTGGTACGGTGTATAGTTCATTAGAAAGAAAATAGTTCCAACATGACACTGCTCTCATGATTGTTAGAGAGAGACATTGCTGTTGAGTTTTTGCCTTTTTGGCATTTTAAGGCACCACAAGCTAAGGGCCATCAGAGAAAAGGCAGATATCTCTACGGCCAATGCGTTCTCATCCCAACTTGTCACATTCTGTCGCTTTGTCAGTGGATCTAAACATCAAAATATGAAGCGCTAGGTAACCTCCTGTGCCAGTGGGTGTAGTTACATGATGGCTTCTCATTCAGAATGAAATAAATCTGAATGAAATCATTCGGAATTAAAGTTTTTCCAGGTAGTTTACATGGGAAATATTCATTCTGAATGAGAGAGGTCAGTTTAATCGCCTGTATTCGAAAGACCGAAAAGAACTTAAGGAGGAATGAGTGTATACAAGTGCGAGAATTTCTTTCATTCGGATTTTCATTCCGAATTAGGAGTTTACAAGATCACTTTTAATAGGAATGAACTTTCATTCTGAATGAAAAGGGAATTAAACTGTCCATGTAAACATACTCACTATTTGCAACCCGGTCTTACTCCGAAGCTGTCAAAATCCAGCGCTTGGTCAGTGACTCCTGGCATCAGACACCAACGAAAGAAGCCGTCTTTTCATGTTGGCATGATATCTGGCTGGTTGCTGTTAAACAGTGCAGTCAGGGGGAAATGCAGCAGGACAAATATAAAAATAAAGGTGGCAGAAGACCAAGTATAGGAGGATAGGAGCACTATACACTATAGGTATAGTATATAGGTATAATATACTATATATTTTTGATTTTGGTGTGAACTGTCCCTTTAAATCTCCTAAAAAATGTGTATCACATGCCTCTGTGGTGTCTCTATTATATGTTCAGTGACTTCAGAGGTCTGGGTTTGATGTCGCCGAGGCAGACAAAATTGAAAATTCCTCTCCCGGCTCCACAAATTGGTACCCTTTCAGCGGTGAAAATTTAACAAATTAGATGGTGCTGGCTGCATTCAAAAATCAGGAGACATGTTCCTTTTGTAAAGAATTTATTTCATTGCGCGGAATGCTGAGTTGACAGACGTCTCAACACAAGGCCATTATTAGTGTCACTTTCTCACAGAACGTACTGCTGAGCATCGAAGGCCTCTGTTTTCCCTGCTCGCATATGAATTAAATAAAATGTACAAGCAGAAAGAAACATGAGCTCTGATTTTTAAACGCCAACCACACCGTTTACATTTTTTCCCCCCCGGTTTGCTCTACATACTAATTCTCAGAACAAATGACTTTGTAAACTGAACCAATTTGCTGGCCAATTGGTCACAAAATCTTGTAGAGAAACGCGAGCGAGGCTGGCAATTTGTTACATTTGTGACTCCTCACAGCACTATGTAGGTTGCAGAAGTTTCTGAATTAATAAATGCAGATGAAAGCGGAAAGGAAGGGAAAAGAAAAACTGTCAGTGGGCTCTAGTTATGCTGCAGCTCATGTTGGCTTTCTTTGCTCAAATGTTGTTTGTCTTGGAGTGTCGCAATATGTTTTTCCAAGGCTTAACTTATGCTTTCATCTATTATCAGTAGCTTTTATAGTCGCTACACAGAAAAGCTACACAGCTCATTTAAAAAAAAAAAAATTGCTCTACTTGTCAACAGCTGAAAAGAAAATGAAAACATGCTTGGTAAAAATAGTTCATAGTCTTCTTCTCCGTTGCTGTCACAGGATGCTGTCCTTTCCTGTGCAAGGGCATCCGCTAAGGACAGAGTGTGTTGTCTTATTCTCTGAAGAAAAGACAGTGCTGCGTGGAAGCTTGCTGTGAGATGACCGGGTCATCCTTATCACTGACCGAGGCTGGCAAAACGTCAAAACATCCCCCCAATCCGCTTAGGAGGAGGAGGATCAGCACTTGTAAAATGACTGGCACTGCCCTAAGCAAGGTTTTTCAGGACTCAGCAAAAGACAGCTTACCAAAAACAACTGATGTTCAGAGGAGTTAATCATCGCCAGTGTAGGTTTGAGGATTTCTGGATTCACTAACTTTTAATCATCTTCGCTTGTGTACCGCGAGGAAAGGTTGAATTTCAGTATTTTCTGCCACAATTTCAACATTTGGAGCTAAAAATAGGATGGCGGATGCTGTGCAGCTGCGGGCTTCTTCAGGGATCTAAAGGTGACCCCTACTTGACTGGCAGCTTGTGTCAAAAGAAAAATGCCTACAAAGACAGAACTTCTCCAGCGCTGTCTAAATGACGCTCGCCAGTGTTTCCTAGGGGTAAACTAATTCTTAGTTGTTCCACCTGCCAATCAGAAATCATCCTGGCTGACAATTTATCAGCCTTTGTCATGGCAAGAATCAGATCATCCATGAAGAGAGGCATGGCTAAATGAAAAAGCACAGCCTTTGGGTGAAACTGTTGCCAAGTTACTCTTGGAGAGCGATCTGACAATGAGCCTTCCACATCCAGAGAGCTGCTATTTTTGCAGCAGACAAGTGGAGACTGTGTAAACAGCCCAGGCTCTTAGCTTTGTGTCTATATTTGTGGTTACAGAGATTGGACAATTTGCTGTCACAAGTCAACAAGTTGAATTTTGTAGCTTAAAGCGCTCCGTCGTAGGAGTCAAAGGTGAAACTTCAGAACTCACCATCTGGTCTATATTCTCACCTTTGTTGTGTTTTAGGACTACATTTAAAAAAAAACATACCATAAGTATCCCTGACAGATGCATATTTGATCAGATACTCCAGAGATTTCATAGGGAGGATGAAAACATGCCCTCTTGCTCATAAATGAAGAGATCAAAAGAGCTCTTCTTTCCATCATTTAACTTTAAAGACGGTCAGAAGTCACAGTCAGAGCACCAATAATGTACATGCAGCTTGTCGGCCTGTCAGAGCAACACGCTCAACACCGCGATGGCTCAGAACTTCATTGCAACATCTATTGACATTGAGGCTACAAACTCCTACATCATTCACGGTGAGCCGGGTGAAGCTAAACAGAGAGGACTCTTGACAAGCTGTTTTAACGCCGGCTGTCAGCGGAGCTGTGCAAACTGGCTCTGATGTTTCCAAACTCTTTTTTGCAAATCAGTTGCACTGTCCACCGAGGCCTGTAGTACACCAGATTGCATGTGTACCATGTGCCACTCAGCAGGGGCGGCTTAGCTCTTGGCAATAACATTGCAATGGATACTTCTTTCTCTAGACCCCCCCCCCACAGTGATGCGTCAGCTCTTGAAATAGGTTAGGAATCACCATATAACCACCCAGCTATGGGGGAAAAAATGTTCTGGCTTGATTTCATTTCTCTAAATTAATTTAAATCTTCCTGGGTGGTGCTAGGCCCAGAATGCAGCCACGGTGCCCTTGCAAAATAAATCAGGGGGGAACACACACATTGACGGGGCTAACTGTTAGCATCACATGGCAAAAATGACCTAAGCGATAGTAACAGGTTTAATGAAAGTGTTGGGCTGTTTCTGTATTGTCTTGAGTTTTTTGGGACTGTTTAATGGCTGGAGCTGTTGAATGGATTTGAGGAATTTGTTGGTTGCATCGGTGGCTGTTAGCAGCTAGCTCGGCTTGTTAGCTGCTGAGCGAGCGGCTGAAAAAAAAAAAAAGGTCTAAATGAAATGTCGACACTTGTTTCAACCTGTCACCCTGATTCCAATTTTCAGGTGCATTGATGACTTATTGTCCTGCCACGTCCTTTTTGGGGACACGTCAGGGCCCATTAGTTTTTTCCGTACAAAAAATAACTGGCCAAACTCGCTAACTCCAAATTCTGCTTCGTAGTACAGGCCTCGGGTATCAACAAGGTCCAAGTGACATCAGTGAGTAAGCCTCTGTGTACTACTGTAACGTCACAGATACACATGAAGATGTTTTTAAAATGACGTCAGGGAAACAAGGGAAATTAAGGAAGATCAAGTGTCTTATTTTCCTGCAATTGCCATTTGCAGCCGTTGTTTAGCAAATGTTATATAATCTCTCTTTTAGATGAACATTGGATAAACAGTGTAAGCTGATTTCAGGCAAGTAAAACTTTGGCTAATGTAAGGCACCTGATGAATTTAAGGGTGAAGTCACGGTCAGATTTTGGCCATGATAAAATAAAAACTGAGAAGAAAATGTATTTAGGAGTTGGGACTAAAGTGTGGGTCACAGAATCTGAAGGCAAACCTTTATTTTAGCTGTCAGTGCAGTGGACGGCTCCCCGCAGTGGGAATAATTTCAACTGCTTCATGGGGATCAGGTGAGAGGTTACTTTCTTCTTTCAAGTGCTTTGTGTGAAAGGACAAAATTAATGGCAATGCATCACCAAGCATGTGAAAGTATGTGTTTTTAACTAATAATTAGCTGAAGGAAAATGAAGCGCTGCCTCAGTCCAATGCATTGGCCTTGCACTTTTTTAAAACATCTAAACATCTCAAATGCTCCGAGTGGTTAGATTCAACCTCCCACTGCGTGAACCACTCTGGAGAGATGATAGGACTCAAGCTAATTGCTTGAATTCAGAAACTTGTGTTATTTCATTAATATTTTAGCTCAGTTTCAGTGGCCCAGGTCTCTGAATTATTTAAAGAGTGTTAGTTGGTGTGAGTGAGACCACACTGCTTACAGAGCTGAGAATTAAAGAAAGTCAAACTCTGGCTTCCATCCTTTGATACCACATTATCAAAGTAAATGAGTGTTTCATTTCTTCTGTGTAACACAAGAACAGCACGCTGTTTTCTCACTCTCACAGTTCAGGTGTCTATTGCAGGCATTAAAATGTAGACTTGTTGTTTGCACCCTAAAGGGAGTTAATTTGATTTTTTTCCAGGGTTTTACTGAAATTTAATTATTTCTATGCACCAATAATTAAACCTTTTTATAGAGCTAGAGTGTTTGCTCCATGTCAGACTCCTTGAGTTATTTCAAAACTAAATTTGGCCCAAAGAGGAAATGCAGGAAGCTGTGAGTAACACTGTGTTTACTGTGGTTACATCCTGATATGAAATGACTTGCTGAGCAAAAGCTGTGAGAAATGTTGTTTATGCATGAATATGTAATGGACTGTGTCTTGTCTGTCCAGGCTGCAGACATTCAGAAGACTATCCAGAGTTCTTCAAAATTCTTCCAATGAACGTAGGACACTTTTTAGCCATAGCTTTTGGGATTGGCAGCGTTTTTCATCTAGCGCCACCTTACCCAAACCAATCCCACTCCTTCTGCCTAAAGAGAGCAATGTTTGTGTCTCGTAAGATTATGAAGCTAAATCCTGTTCTTTTTTCCTAAACCTTACCACGTGCATTAGTTGTTGGAGTAAAAAAAAAAAACGGCAATTCTCATTGTTGTACTGACATATTGCATTTATTTTGAAAGAGACTGTATGCAAACTGTACATTTCCTGTGAAAAGGAGAGCGTATTTTGAAAACAGACAATGAATTTAACTGAAGTTGACACGGCGTCACAGAAAGGCAACAACCAACACACTTTGGTACATCGACACTGAAAGTTAAAGAACGGTGAAGAACGGGCCGACTTACGATAGAATCGCCCAAGGACTGACCAGCCGTGGCTTCCCTCCCACGTCACTGGTTACATCACGTGCTAGGCTACACGTTTTGTTACTTGCTCACACCCCCCATTGCCCCAAAAAGGGTTAGGGTTAGTTTTTATACTGGCAATGCTGAAAAAGACTGACTGGGCTTTGCTACAAATTTGCACAATTCCTATTTAAAAAGGGCTACAGTATAGACGGTGTCAAGTCTGTATTTGAACATGTGACGACACAATAAAATATACGGTAGCTGTATTGACACAAAATCTGACACTAGGGCTCGTCTCACAGACAACACTCTTAAAGTCCTGCTCATCTGTAAGACGCAATACAAGCGTACTGTATTGTACACTGTACAGATATTATGATTGTTTAACAGGATTAGACATTGGTGTTGTCTATTTTTGATCTTTGGAAATTGTGTTGGCAGCTGTCCTGTTTTCAACTGTTCTTCATTCATCTTTGTGTGACTAAAATCCTCAAACAGACAAAAAAGGAATCAAGGTGACGTCTCAGAGCCCAAACCATGCTGAAATCATATTGCTCTGCCTCTAGAGAGAAGCTTTAACACCTCAGCCACAGTGTTGAGATACTCAGATGATGCTTTCTTGTAAAATATGGTTTGTAATTACCGGTGTCACTGTGACCCGGGGCACAAATGACACGCTAATTATAAATAATTTGAGCTATGCACATTGAATAACTTGGCACAAACAAGTGCCGTTGTTTACACTTAGAATAGGAGAGTCAACAGTCCATCTCATTACGTCGCCAGTTAACTGAGGGAATTGGCTGGATATTTGGAAACAGTGACGATATGCAAGTACATTTTTATTAGCAGATCTGACCCGTGTGTGCAGGTAGATTGTGATAACGCAGTGTCATGGAGAGAGGCAAAGCTGGTGTTGGGAGGGATTTGGTGTCTTGCACAAGGACACTTTAAGAACACATTTGCTGAAAGGTGAACTGAAACAACCTTGCTTGACTCTGTTTGAATCTGTGAGCACTTTTACAAACTGATTGCTCTACATTTTTTGAAATATTAAATGATAAATGGCCTGAGATTATGTGTTTTTTTTATTCCAAAAATATGGCTCAGGCTTTAAGATTAAGACAGCTACAAAAAACAGGTGAAAAGGAGACTAATAATTGGAGCTGCTGCCTCAAGGTAAATCAGCTGTAGCACATTTCACATCTGGATCAAATAAATGCCTGTATGCATTTATTTCAGAACCTATGGGAGTGAAAGGAATTGCATCCATAGCTGAATTAATGTGTTATTTTTGTAATCTTAGCCTAGATATGCAAACACGAGCACCGGAGCCAAGAAATCATCAAAAGGAAAAAAAACTGGAGCTGCTCTTCTGTGCTGTCAGAGGAAGGCAGACCAACTTTTGTGGATACAGTGAATTTGCCTGAGGAGAATTTACAGGGATGTGAGGACATTTTACTGGTAAAAATAAAAACGGGAGGAAAAGTATAGATAAAGAAGGCTCACTTGGATGGAGATGGAGGAGCAGGCAAATATTTAGAGGTTTCATCAAGTTGATCATCAGCTCTCATTGATGAGGTTCAATTAAAGATTTTTTTAAAACTGTTTTGCACACTATCATGAAAGCTAAGTATTTTCAAAGGTGGAAAATTACGGTGGCCCTGATGGTCAAAACACAACTACATTTCAGAAAACAAAACGACGTGTCAGAAAATGCAACATTTCACACAACGCAAAAACATTTGGGAAAACACAACATATTTCAGAAAACATAAAACATAACAACATAAAATTTCACTACACGCTGTTTCACAAAACACAAACACATTTCACAAAATACCAGAAACCACAGAACACATCATCATTTCATCATTTCAGAAAACATTTAACAAAACACATTTCAGGAAACAACCACATTTCAGAAAACAATACAACCCCCCCACCCCCAAATTCACAAAACAGCACAATTCACAAACATGTTTCAGAAAACACTTCACAGAACATGACATTAAAGGAAACACAACCACATTTGAGAAAACAAAACATTTCACAAACAGAAGAATTCACAAAAAACAATAGGCTACATCTTAAAAAACAATATTTCACAAAACGTGACATTTTACAAAAACCATTTCAGAAAAACAGAATTTTGAGAAAATGCCATTTCACAAAACACAAATTTTCACAAAACACTGTTTCACAAAAGAAAACATTTCACGTAGCACAAAAACATTTCAAAAAATACCACAAACTACAGAACACATCATATTTCAGAAACTACAGCATTTCAAAGAACACATTTCACAATTCATGTAGCACCATATTCCAAACAACATTTTGTAGTGTTGTTCATTCATTCATTCATTCATTCATTCATTCATTCATTCATTCATTCATGCTGTGTGAATTCATTTTGAGTTGGAATCCTTTTTTTAAAAAAAACTCCACATAGTATTTTTTATATCAAAACAAAAGTTGACAACTAACAGCTAACAAATTGACAAGACAAAATACCTTTACTTCAGATCATATGACAACAATCTACAAATTTGGATACTTTGAATTTTTCAGATAAACTAAAGAATTGTTAATTGGTTGAACATTTTACTAAGTAACTTTTACAAAATAATCCATGTTGAACTTTTCAGATTATCTGAAAATGTTTTGTCACAATGCTGAAAATGAGTCAAAAGCGGATGTTTTGTTACCTCGCACATAAGCTTTGAATAATTAGTCGAATTCAATTTCAAGTTATTTTAATGTTGGCACGGGCTCTGCTGTGACAACACTGTTTGTACGCTTGTTTGCTTCTGTGCTGTGTCAGCGCGTCTAATGCTGTGTGTGTGAGGCCTAGCTCAGACTGTGGCAACAAGTTTCCCTGAAAGGACAATAAAAAAAATCTATCCGTCTTAAAGCTCATGAAAACCAAGTATTTTTCTATATCATCAAATATTTATGAAGGTGACTGACAAAATTGGTTTTCAGGGCCTTTAAACAGTTGCAGGCTCAGATTTTATTACTGCTGTTTTTGACCTTTCACTTCAACTGGGGATCTTCTCCATTGTCTTTAATGTCTCCCCTATATTTATCCTGCAGCAGTGACCTGTAGCGGCACACTGCAATGAGTCCATGGACAAGCCAAATGTCTGTGGTTGGTTTGCATGTCTGTTAAAACAGCATGACGGTTGAGTGTCTGTTTGTTATCTAAGCTGCTAAAGTCAGTGAACAGGTGGTATAAAGATAACGTTGTCAGTAGGCTACCAGTTACAAACAGGCTTAGTGGTGAACAACACAGTAACGTGCTGATGGATTATGTGTTTTTGTGTTTTTAGCTGAGTCAGACGAGAAAATATTTGGTCCTGGCAGCTTTAACAGTGCCGTCTCTTCTTTTAAAATTAGGGATGCATGACATGGGTTTTGCAGCTGATACGGATAAGATAAACTATAATTTGACATTTTTGTATTTTAGAAAAAAGTTCATAACCTGTAGTTCATGCACACCTGAGGATGAGAGAGGCTAAAATGTAATTAGAAAATATGGATAATTTGATATTCCATAGCTCTGAAGAAACCAAATTTGTCATAAAAACAAAGAACAGCTCTGACTGTACATAAAAAAGTTCCCAAACATACTTTTGGTTTTTATGGAACAGTTTGCCCAAGAATTCAAATTAAAGACAAGTTGTAATTGTAAATTGTAGACAAGTAATTGAAACAAAAGTTAAAGTCTGCCAATAATTTATCAGCCCCTTATATATCCTGCATCCCTATTTAAAATAAGTTCTGTGTATTGGATCTAATTATTGCCAATGTGAAGAGTAGTCCATGTGATTTTCAAAAAAGCAAAATAGCAGTTAGGAAATACAGGCAGGGGAACAACATTTTCAAAAGTGGGCTCCTCATCATCACTCATCGGGGGCGGAGGCGAAATTATATATATCACTATACAAAATTGTATACTTCCTGCATTGTATACTTTCTCATTTTCCATTTAATAAAATTCCCACATGTATTTTGTATCTACTGATTCAAGAAAAGTACAATCACACATTGTTTGAAGAAATTACTGCATGTATTGAATCATATTTTTTTTTTCATTTTTCATGGCTGTCAACTTTTCAGTTATACCCAATTTATGTAACGCAAAGACTTTTTAGGGAATCCAGTATGCAGGAGTATTTATATACACTCCTTTCTGGCAAGATTGCATAACACTGTCTTCACTGTAGCTTTAAAACAGAGTAGGATACAGTAGATTTTTTCTCTCCCGGTGCTAAGGGGGAGCTTGACCGATATGTGGGGGTGCTAAGAAAATAACTGATTTTCATGACTTTAGCTACTTTATAAGGATGTTCTTGTTTTTTCAATAAAAGCAGCTATGATACACAGCACAAGCACGTTCGATAGCCGATGTATCAATATGTATAATATTAAATGCTCAGAAGTCTAGTGTGTTTCATTTTTGTAACTTATAGGCTTCAGAAAACGTACAAGACACATTTTTAGTAAAAGACATAGGAAGGGAAGCTTGTAGGTTTCATCTAAACAGAGTTATGTGCATTACAAAAACCCAAACGGTCTGTCAGACCGTTGTGGCGGTTCTAGTTAACTGAATTTGGCCAAAGAATATTCAACAAAATAGTTAAGCCTGATTCACGTGACCACAAGGCAATGGCATAAATGTTTCATGTGCAAACGTGACAGATTCAGCAGCGGACAGCACCCATGCGCCTGACAGTAACCAGACAATACATCCAAAATGCGACAGCAAGTGTATTTATTCCATATGCATAATTAATAAAAACAAACAACTATGCATAGGCAATATTGTTTCGGATCACAACATCATAACTTAAGAACTTGAATTAATAGTGAAATTAATAACATAAGCTACAAAGTGCAGCCGCAAAAAGAAGCGCAAGCAGCTTGTGTCTAATGATTCAGATCACAACATTATAACTTCAGAAATTAAATTGATAATGAAATTCCATTGGAACAGAATGGCTACATGTGAACTTTTTAATATTTTTTTAACTTAAAAATATATATTATAAAACATGGTTGACGGGGCTATAGCACCCCCTAGCCCCGGTGTAGCGCCGTCCCTGCTCACATGTTTACATCAGCGGCACTTGTGAGGTGTATCGCAGCATTTCACAGTACCTGCAGGGGGTGGGAGCATCAGCATCACCTTTGAAATGTATTTTTATTCATCGTATAAATACAAACAACTTGTATTGGGAATGATTTACTTCAATAAGTAAATTGTTGTACTTGATCCAATTTCCCTCTGATCCCCTCTGACAGCAGGCCTGCCAAAAAGTAACAAATATTTAAAAAACAACAACAAAAAAACAGTAGGCTGACTCAAATTTGAGAACAGAATTTGGTATCATTTGAATGTCATCAGTTCTATAATTTACTTGGGGTAAAAACAGCTGATAGAAGATGCAGTTTCCAGCGTGGCCCTGTTGGTACCTTTGCTCTCCATTTGTCAGGATAAGCGTTTACTGGTCAAACATTATGTTGATGCTGCCAGGTGACCGTGACACACGGACACCTCTGCTCCCTTTTTTCCACCACCACCCTGTCGTCTTGTGACAATGCTCAGCTTTCACCGCGCTCGCATCAAAAAGAGAACATGTGAGAGTGTGCAGGGCAACAGTGGTGTGCAACAGCGTGAAGAAGATTACCTCTGTTGTTCAATTAAATAGAACTAACATGTTGCCACTGGATATTCGAACGTGTGTAACAGCTACCAGGGTACCCCTTTACATGAAATTGCCTGGTGTATCACAGCAATCCCTCATTAATAATTCGCCCAGATAGACCCAATCCAGTATCTACATCTATGAATAGCACTGCTCCACATGGCAATCCTGCTGCCTCTTTTTGGGTGACATTTATAAAAGTTTCATTGCAGCAATATAAAACATTACATGCCACGCTCTCATGAATCATTTGTGTCATGGATCATTGCTTCAGAGCGAGACCAGAGCGCTAACGGGGGACGTTAATAGGAAGCAGTGCTCCGTCCTCAGTGAGTCTCTGTTTCCATTTGCGGCAGACACACCAAGTGGTTAAGCTGATAAAATGCACAATATGTCATGCAAAATTAGTTTTTTTTTTTATAAAAATAATGATTATGATTTGCTTGTGTGTGCTTCTGTGAGTGTGACATTTATTTTACAACCAAATTATGGGGTCCAAATGAGGGCAAAAAACCCATAAATATAATTTCCTGTGATGACATTTGATAGATTTTTTTTTTTTTCACAAGAACAAGAAAGGGTAAGCATGTGTAATAGAGAAGGTTAAAGTTCAGACTATGAATGGTTGTCCTCTCAGTTTGAACATTAGAAGGACATGACTGTGTAACCTTACCTTGCATTTGGTGCTTTCACACTTAAAGAACAGGAGGGCCACACTGAAGTGTTAACACTCACATTTAAAGCACTTGTTCTTGGCAATAACAAAGTGCATGTTATTTATAGTCATACTGTTTAGTCAGTGTAATGAAGGAATGTCAAATAAACAACATAAAATATTCTTATATGAAAGGGTTATATCATTAAAAATCTTCAAATGTTGCCCAAAGCCTTCTTTTTTGCTCTCATGGACACAGCTCTAATTTTTTCAGAGTAGTATTGGCACTGAAATCCATTTTTTTACCAATTAGATCTGGGCCGTTCTCATTTATGGTTCTAAATTTGATAGAGAACAGGCAAATCATAATTCATCTGTGTTTTCCCAGAGATGTCAAACACATGTCCCGCAGGCCAGAACCAGCCCGCCATAGGATCTCATCCGGTCCTTTGGATGTCTGTACTAAAGAGATTATTGTACCTACAATATTCTTGTCCCTCAATCTTTTCAGCCCTCTATATTCAATGACAATATTCTTACAGTTTTTGTTTGACACTGGATGTGTTTGAGCAGCTGGATGCGACTTTCTGTAATTGTTTTTAATGAGAATTAAGCTTTTTGCTTGCTTTTTCTCAATCAATCAATCAACTTTATTTGTAGAGCGCTTTTCCTGCATGGACATGCAACACAAAGTGCTTTGCAGAATTAAAAACAATTAACACAAGAAAGAGTGTCTGCATTGTGACACACCATTTCTGCGCACCAGGCGCCTGGTATTTTTGCCGGAGTGCTCAGAACTCCTTGAGTTGAAAAAACTTCAACTCAGAGCTGAAAAGCACGTCACATCTTTTTTGTCATCTTTCTAGTGTTCATTGAGTAGTTTAAAGTTTTCTTTTAGACCTATATGCTCCAGAATGCAAATGTGACTATTACTATCAGTGCATCTCTGCTGTCCTTTTGTATGTCTTTGTTGACAGGTTGCATCTCTTTGTGGTCATTAAGCATGATGATGGCATGTTTGTTTTGCAAATCTTTGTGTTTAAATTGCATCTCTGTTGCCTTTCTTAGCATCTCTTTGTGGCAGTTTTGCATCCCTGTGGTTGTTTTGCATCTGTGTGGCATCTTTTTGTGCTTATTTTGCATCTCCCTGTTGTCCTTTTGCATATCCTTGTGTTACTGTTGCATCTTTTTGTGGTCAGTTAGCATGTCTTTGTGGTCTTTTCATCTCTTTCTCTTTGTTTTGCGAGTTTCTTAGCATCTCTTTGTGGTGGTTTTGCATCCCTGTGGCTGTTTTGCATTTTTGTTGTCATTTTGCATATCTCTGTGGTCATTTTGCATCTCTGTACTTGTTTTGCATCTCTGTTGTTCTTTTGTGGTCATGTAACATGTTTTTGTGATCATTATGTCTCTTTCTGGTTGTTTTGCATCTCTTTGTGGTTAATTTGGCATCTCTTTAATGTCATTTAACATGTCTTTGTGGTCTTTTGCACCTTTTTGTCATTGTTTAGCATCCCTTTGTGGATTTTTGCATCCCTGTAGTTATTTTGCATTTTTGTGGTCAAATTGCATCTCTGTGGATGTTTTGCATCTCTGTGGACATTTGTCATCCCTTTGTGGTGTTTCTTTTATACATCTGTGGTTGATTAGCACTCCTGTTGTCCTTTTGCATGCCCTTATCATGTTACATCTTTTTGTGGTCATTTAGAATGTCTTTGTGGTCTTTATTGTCTCTTCCTGTTTGTTTTGCTAATCTTTCTAATTGTTTTGCATCTCTTCATGGACGTTTTGCATCTCTGTGATTGCTTTGCATCTCTTTGTGCTCATTTAGCATGTCTTTGATGTCATTGAACATGTCTTTATTCTCGTTGTGTTTGTTTTGCATCTTTTTGTCATGGTTATTGGTTCTCCATTTTTTTTTCCTGGTCGTGTAATTGACTTTCCAATAAGACACAGTAACTCACTCATTTCATGCAGAGTCTCAGGTCCATGGCTCCCTGGACCTGTTAAGTCATCCATGAATGATACCAACACGCAATTACCTACAGTATTACTGTCAATTCACGGGGGGTGGGGTTTGCCTTTAGGTTTCCTCTCTTCTTCATTCAGAAGCACATTCTGTATTTGATCAGATGTGACAGTGTGATACTGTCAGTCAAAGTGAGTGATGAATAAAATTATAGTTCTTCCTTGACACTGAAGTTTTTCATATGGAAGCCTGCCAGCGTGATGAATGAAGAAAATTACCTCATCCTGACATTAGATTTAAAAGGAAATATTGCTTGCAAGTCTCACACCAAAGATAAAACTTTATGGAATATCTCTTGCTAACTATACCAGCTTCCCCACCAGTAAAAAGCACAAACATTAGTGGCAAAATGGCCCTGTAAATGGCAGCCAACCATGTGTGAGAGAGTCACCGTCAACTGCGAATGAGAGGGGAAAAAAGACTCCCTCATTGCTGAAGTTTATCCTCTCCAGTTCTATCTGATCTATATCAACTGCTCTATGGAGAGTAAGGCCTGTGAGAAAAACGTTTAAGGGGAAACTACGAGATTCGATTTAGATTGTCGGCCTCCAAACTGCATCCCCAATGCCTCTATTACATGAATGGAATGGAGCGCACTTTACACACAATTATTCCTCCATTTGGTGTGTTTGATGATCTAAAATTTTTTGAAACTGTAGTCGCACTGGTGTTTAGCTTTTATCAAGGTACACAGCATTAAAGTTGCAAAGGAAGGGGAGCAGGGGAGACTACATAATACTGACTCCTAGGAGAGTCACGACAATTGGACCTTTCGAAAAGTTAAAAAAAATAAAATAAATTGTGGAATATGACGGGATGGAGAAATGTGTTCAATCCTCAAGGAAATTATAGGATGTTTTCCTTTTTGTGTGTGCTACAGCACATGTCTGACGGTTCAAACAAATCACAAACAACAGTGAGAAACAAAACAAAAAAATAATAGTAAAGGATAAAAACTGGATGCTCTGCTGATTTGCTTTGAATCCCAACCAATCACACATTCTGTTGCACCATCATTGTGGTTTTTTTTTTGCCTTGTTATCTCCACCAGGCTTTTGGTTGTGAGCGTGTGTATCTGTCTGTCCGCAGCTAATCTACTACACAAACTACTGGACCCATCTGCCTAACATTTTATGTGCACATTTATGACTGTATGCTCAAGGACCTCTCATGGTTGCAGTGATTCACAAGTGAATAAAAAAAAAATAAAGTCATACTGATTCCTTATTCTTCTTAGCCGGCCAGTAAGAGCCAAGAATACTCAACAAAATCATGTAGCAAAAGCCATTTCCTACCTTCGACTTTGCTAAAAACAAGCCTTACCTTGTCTGTTACAGGCTATATTTTGGTCTTCATCTTGGCTGCAAAACTGACATCCATACAAGTATTTCATCTCATTTTCAAACTGACGATCTGCAGATTAATTCCATGCCTAATATGATATAAAATGATGCACTAACGTTAGGCACAATACGAGATGTTCATATCCCTATGTTTATTATTTTCGCCGCCATCTTGACTGTATGAAACTGTTGAAATCTGGGACTTGGTCAGTGACTTCCTGCATCAGACACTGAAGAAATTAGCTGTCCTTTCTCCTAAACCTAACCAATCCAACCAACAAAGGCAACAAGTACTAGCCAATCATAGCAAGAGCAGGTCAGTCCTTTGCTATTTTGGGTAGTCTGGGGCCGTTGGTGGCCGTTTTGGTAAGGAACCGGAACCAGGGCGAGTGAGACAGGATCCGGAATTCGATGGATGCGCCTTTCCGTCAAAGTAAAAGCACCAAGCTAAAAAAAATGCCATTAAGTTAATCGATTTTCTTACATCCCTCATCACCCCAAATAGATGGTGCACCAGAATTGAAAGTTTTACTTTGGTGAACACTTTCACTTTAGTGAATTTGGTGAATAATGTAACCTGCATTTTGTCCATAGACTGTATAAAAATAATGGACGTAGCCAGCGTAATATCAGCTATTGGTTTGTGGACTTCCATTTTGAAGCCTCGAGTTTGCATTTTGGCCTTTGCCATCTTGGATTTTTGGTGCCAGAAGTGACCATATTTGGACGAGAGGCTAGACCTGTGGAGAAGTGAGGGGTGGATCTTATCAAATTGGCTGCACCCTTGATTATGTATAACTTTAAGCCTTAATAAAACTTAAACAGGTGAGTTAAAAATTGTCCCGCTGTACAGTTAAACCCATGAATGGGCAAATTAGCTATAAAGATTAAAACCTTTTCTTGTACTACCCACATGCTACCAGACACACTTGGCAGAGATCTGCGCTTGACTGAGTGCACTTTCGTCGTTAAGTAATTTAGCAGTTATCAACGTCACAAGAACATTTTTGAGTTTCACTATCTGCAAAGTCAGTAGAATCACAAATGTCTGTACCAAATTTCATGGTAATCCATGCAATTGTTGTTGAGATATTTCCCTCTGAACCAAAGTGCTGGACTGACTGACAGACTGATATTGTTATTCCTCAGTGCCATGGTGTTTTAAAAAATGAAACAAAACCAGCAAGCCTGTGAATGACATGGGAGGTTTGGATATTACAGTAATCCACCCAGTGAGCCCATGAGCTTTCACAGCTACTCGCGTGCTGATAAATTACATCAAGTTTTGACAGTGGGCTGTAAGAACGGGAGACTGACCTTTAAACCACAGGTTCAGGCTGCCACATGAACTCATATCTGCTCGGCTGTAGTGTCCTTGAGCAAGACGGGTGCCTACAAGCTAACTGTGATCTCTGACCTCTCTGTGGAGGCAGGCAAACATGAAACGAATTTCTCCACTAGTGTCAGTAGGAAAAAAACACAGTATTACACTATTATTGGGGAGTGAGTTACATTTCTGCAGGGGTTGGGAGCTGATTGGAGTGAAGACTACAGATATTACTACTCCATGAGGTGCTGAGATCTCTGGCTGGAATGCAGCTTGTTCCCTTCCAAAATTGTGTTCATACCGTAAATTTGTAAATATGTTTTGCAAATATGTTTAGAGATATATCAACATAATATATATATATGTTCTGATTCTGGTTCTGATTTAGGCTACAAATGTGAGTGTTTCGTAGCAACCCATTGCTGTTCTTCCTGTGGCTGTTCAGGTACCAAAGGTGGGTGTTTTGTAGCAACCCACTGCTGTTTTTTCAGCGGCTTTTTAAGCTCCAAAATGTAGGTGTTTTGTAGCAACCTGTCATTGTTCTTGCCTGCAGCTTTTTGGGTGTTTTGTAGCATCCCATTGCTATGTTTTCCGATGCTTTTTACACACCAGACTGTGGTGATTTGTAGTGACCAATTGTTGTTTTGTCAGCAGCTTTTTAGGCACCAAATGTGAATGTTTTGTATCAACCAGTTGCTGTTGTTCCAGCTGCTTTTTAGGCACCAAGTGCAAATGTTTTGTTGCATCCCATATGTGATTTTCCAGCAGCTTTTTAAGCTCCAAAATGCAGGTGTTTTGTAGAAACCAAATGTAGTTTTTTCTGCAGCTTTTTAGGCTCCAAAATGTGGGTGTTTTGTAGAAACCAAATGTTGTTTTTTCTGCAGCTTTTTAGGCTCCAAATGTGGGTGTTTTCTAGCAACCTGTCATAATTTTTTTCAGCAGCTTTTGAGGCTTTTTGGTTGTTTTCTAGCGTCCCAGCACTGCTATTTAGGCACCAATCTGGTGTTTTGTAGTGACCAATTGCTGTTTTTCCATTGGCTTTTTAGGCATTAAACATGGGTGTTTTGTTGTGACCTGTTGCTGTCTTTCCCTTGCCTTAGCGGCACCAAATGTGGGTGTTTTGTAGCACCCCATTGCTGTTTTCCTGCAGATTTTTTGGCACCACATTGGGGAGTTTTGTAGCAACCAGTTGCTGTTTTTCCAGCTGCTTTTTAGGCACTAAACATAGGTGCATGATAACGACCCATCACAGTTTTTCCTGTGGCATTTTAGGCTCCAAATGTGGGGGATTTTTAGCATTTCTGCTATTTTGTAGCGTCCCATTGCTGTTTTTTCAGAAGCTTTTGAGGCACCAAACGTAGGTGTTTTGTAGCAACCAGCTGCTGTTTTTTACAGCTGCTTTTGAGATCCAAACTTTTGTTGT
Source organism: Epinephelus cyanopodus (assembly GCA_026686955.1). Classification (NCBI taxonomy): domain Eukaryota; kingdom Metazoa; phylum Chordata; class Actinopteri; order Perciformes; family Serranidae; genus Epinephelus; species Epinephelus cyanopodus. The sequence goes on along the minus strand of CM048937.1, from coordinate 2,918,940 downwards.
GACCACCAGCTGTTTTTCAGATTTTTAGCAACTGAATGAAAGTGGTTTGTAGTGACCCACTGCTTGTCCTCCAAAGGTGATAGCGCCACGAAGGGTTGTTTTGTACTGAGACATTACAGCATCTCCTGCAGGGACTGTTGCATGGAAACAGGTTGATTTTTACACATACTGCTGCTTTCCCATAAATTGTGCCCCCAAAACCAAGTACTGTCAGCCAAAACATGGGCTTTCCCTGACCATAACCAAGTGGTTTTCATGCCTAAACCTAACCACACATTAACCATTGCATTGTTGAGACAAACTTTAAACATATGTATCATATAAAACATAATAATACAAAATAATGTGCACCTGTGATGCAGAACATAAAGCACAAACATTTTTTCTGGTGACTGGGTTGTTAGACTGTACTACTGTTGTTAGACTGTAATGCCCACTTTGTTTGATTGCTATGGTTGAAAATGCATGGTAGTGACTGAGCTGTCATAGATGTAAATCTCTGACATAGCATGTAACAGTCCAGGTTCAGCTTATGTCCTTGTTATTTTGATGATAACCTTGACCTGAGGGAAACTGAAAGTTGTGCTCCCTTGTTAGTCTGTTTTAATTGTTTAAAACTGAACCCAACTCAAATTATTAATATTGTGCTGTTTTATAAAGTGGATACAGGAATTTTGTCTAACCTTAGGCCTCCATTGGTACATTATTATTCTCAAAATATCTGACATGAATATTAACAGTCTAAACAAAAGTCCAATGAAATGCTCCACTGAAAGTAGTGGAGACAGAAGACTTTTGTTGGGGCAATTTCATTAAAAATTTTCATTAGTTTTTTAAAAGTGTGCTGATGTGCAAGTGTGTGTGTGTATACCCAGTGATAGCAAAATAAGATGGTCATAACTCACAAGTCCCATTAAAAATGAATGAGCTTTACACAGGCCTTGGGGAGAAGACTGGGGAAGAAATGGACTTGTGGGTTCGATGTAATTGGACACAGACTACCAGGTTAAAAAAAAACAAGACTACTTCCCTGTAAGACTTGTGTTGCCAAACATCCCAAGTGATTACATGGTCTTGTTTTGAATCACATTCACACTCACCCACAGCGCTGAAAAGTCTCAGCATGTTCAGGAGCTCATAGCAGATTCTTCACAACTCCTGCAGGTTTCAGTTGCACTCAAGAGTTGGGTTTTAAGCTCTCACTTTGAAGCCAAATGAGACTTTTGGTCGCAAAAGATTTGGATTTGATACACTTTGAGATTACTTAGATTATTTCACAGCAGGCGCCGCTATGAATTAATTATGAAAAGCTGCTTCTGTACAGACAAAATAATAAGACTAGTAATAAATCAGACGAGCAACAACAGACTGGATAAACAGACAGAACACAACTCAAAAATCATATAATGTGCCATTTATCAGATTTCACTTCATCATAACTCTCAATTTAGATTTTTCTCTCTTCATTTTCCTTTGTTGGCCGGAGTCATCAGATGTGTGTTTTGGCGCTAGCGTGCAGCAGTGGCAAAGAAACCCGGTTGGCTGGGAAAGTTTTGGGCAACTCTTATGCACCAGCTGGCTGCTTACAAGACTTGGCCCATGTAGCTGATAAGCAGAGTTGACTTCACAGATCACAACACTGGAGAGATGTCAGGGTTTGGATCTTACATCTCAGATGTTTGTTTGTGGCCCAACAAATTTCACAAATAGACAGACAGAAAATCTTGTCTGCGGTGATTAACCTCTGTAAATATTGAGAATGAGATGTGTGCTTAACACATCTCTCTGTTGGGACCAAATAAAGGGTGGCACATATGGGGAATGGCTACAAATATTCAATTTTCCTCAGGGGAGGGGGTATTAGCAGTTTGGGAACACCTGGGTAGGCACAGAGGCTGCTTTTGGCTGGTTTATGTTACATGTTTATGTACAGACATTTTTTTCTTCAGTCCTTCTTGTATACAGCCCCAATATGTTTCATTCATCCATTCATTATTTTTGTATCTTGCCAAATTCTTTGGTACATCCCACATAGGATTTAAGACCAGTATTTTTCAAACACCTTGCGTATAATGGCATGTGGAAAAAGAAAAGAAACACAGTCAAACTAAAACCAAAACAAAAAAAGAAGTGTTTACATAAGCAACTACTATATTTCCAATTATTATCCCATTAACGATTTTGCCCCAGGCTTTCTCCAGATATGTGGCTTATTTATATGTTTCATATATGAACTGATATCTCAGTCTTTGTGATTCTTCCATAACTACAAAAACGATATCTGTTTTTATCTTACTAAACAAAGCATTGCACAGTTTCACAACACAAACAATCTGCTTTTTATGCTTCTGCATTGGCAAAGGTGGTAGCTTGAGGCATTATGTTTTCAGGGTGTCTGTTAATCCATCCATATGTACATCTCAACGGTGAACTGATTCCATTTTGGTGGTCAAAGGTCAGGTCAATGTGACCCTGCATCCCTCTCATTCTTGTGAATGCTATATCTCTTGAGGGGATTTCTTCAGATTTGGCAAAAAATGTCTATTTGAACTGAACAATGAATTGTTTAGATTTTAGTGATCATAGGACAAAGGTCAAGGTCACTGTTACCTTGTCTATCTTATTTTTATTTTTTACCTTATTGGAAGGGACAATGCATATTAATGAGCATCAGTATGAGATCCTGATGTAAATATGACAGAGTTAGCAGAGCTGCTTATTTACATCCTTAGTCCCTTGCAGGTCATATACAATTAGAAAAAAAACATAAGATGAGCTAAGACAGTAATTAAAACAGACAGTCTACAAACAAGCAGTATACATCATACATGCATCGGATAAAGTGTAGTGATGACATAAAGTGCTTCGACTGGGGGTCTTTGCTTCTGCTCTCCCTGCCTTAGACTTTCCTTGTAGGCACATGGAAGGGCAGGAAGGTTTGCTTTCTCCACCTTAGGCTTAGGCCAGCAGTCACGGCGAGTAAACAATTTGTAGGTTGAGTGCAAGAGTTGACAATTCCCTCTCAAGTATTTTTCCTTTTCCTGACTTGTTTTTAAAGATATCAAACCATTTTCTTGTTTTGTATTGCTGTTATTGCACCACTCAATGTCAGTTCCTCTTCGCTGCTTCAAAGTAAAAAATTCCATATAATAATATATAAAGTAAATATTGTTGCCTTTACATTGCTTTTTGACAGCTTATCATAATTCTCTTATTTCTGCCGCCTGTTAAGCATGTCATTGCTATTTCTTCAGTTGTCTTCAGTTTGTTTCTTTAGACCAGTCAGCTTCCATTTATTCTACTCTACCCTTTTACAAAGTAACAGTGACAATTCTTTGCAATTTCCTCTCACCTGGATGTTTAAAAATAACACATCTGAAGAAAATGTACCTTTTTCAGAAGTGCCACAGAGACAACAAACTGAGGGGTTTGAATTGGGTAAATATTCAACAAGGCTGCCCTGTCGAAATAAAGAAACAGGTCAAAAATAATTGTAGCTACTGTTTGATACTTAAGTGGAATCAACACTCACCATGACTCTCAGGGTGAAAGTGTGTAAAAAAGATGATTTTTCACCAGGATGTAAAACTCTTCTTTCCTCGACAGGAGCTGGAGCACCTGTACCCTCGATACTCTCACACCAAGATTTTTTCTAGGTGCAGTCGGCGAGTAAAAACCCTCTGGCTTAAAAAGGTCACTCACCTCAAGTCAGATAAGTCTCTTAAAATCTTTATTCATGTACTCCCATGTGAGGTTATTTTGACTTTAAGCATTGTAAATTCATATTTAAGGTCGGAAGTCTTGTTACTGGTCATATTTTGATGTTGCCCTTTAGGGATGTTTTGCTGTAATAATACAGCTGCTTCAAATGCTATCAGTGTTATAGAGGAAATACTTAGCAGTGGTGCTGTACTGGACTGCATTATATTTAGAGGGGTCTCTAAGATCCTGTCGCTTTCATGTGCGTCAGTGGCACAAAATATAGACACCTGTTAATATGATGTTCATATAATGTATAATACATTTTTAATTAGATTTTTAATGCCTGAATCATATACTGTAATTCAAATGCAGAGATGGAAATCCCAGCTGGCACCAGAGATGTCAATATGACATCAGAAAGATTGAAATCCGGTTGACAGTATTTTCAGTTCTAATGATAGAATTTCACATTGTGTGGACATTAACATTATTGTGCTCCATACCTTATGACTAAATGTCTTTATTCTACCTCAAGATGACATTAGAATGAAATGTTTGGAAGACATTGGATTTTGGTTATCTAACATGACTTAACACCAACAAAATATCAATGTCATCTGTCGTCAGTGATCTACACTAAATGATATTGGCATTAGACTTTGCCCTGATATTGAAGTTTCGTCACCGATGTCCTAAACCTAAACAACCTAAATTCAACCAAATATCAATGCCTAATGAAGTTGGTGGCGTCATGAGTAACGTGACATATATCCATTAAAAAAAAAAACAAAGCCTAAACGAGGAAGTAGAAAATGGCGGACGGTCTGAGGACACCGACTTTCAGCTACTCGAATAACAACTCAACTTTAGCCAGCACGGTGCAAACTACCCACCGAATCAGCAAACATTCTGTTGCTGCATTACTCTGATTAGACCAACCTGCTAGGGAGCCTGTCAGAGCCTTCAGAGAGCTGTTTGACCAAGAGTCAGTGAAGAAAATGTGGAGGTAGGACACGGCCGTGACAAGACAGAGGAACGGGATACACAGAATCATTTCGTAACTCAGATAGCTCACATTCAAAAGGTCAGGTATTAATATATAGGCAGTGCTTAATTTGAGCTGGAACGTACTGGAACGCGCACCAGGATCTTTTCAGAAAAGGCCCTGGTGCGTTTCTGGAACTAATTTGCATGGGTCTATAACTTTGACATCTAAAAACCACATACAGTATTGGCTGATGTCACTAGTGTTGCAGGGTGGAGTATCGTAGTAGTACAGTGCCTCACGTACCACTACTGTGGGATAAGTTCAAAGTCCAATCGCAAGAGGGTGAGTGTCCATGCGCCGTCCAATAACGGCGCGCGCTGGCCACCTGGCATCAATATGCTGCAGTAGTGGTTTGTTTTCCAGACACGTGAGTGTCTTTGAGCAGTGAAAGTTACTTCTTTCTTTCTATTTGTCGGCAGTGACTTGTTTTCCACAGAACTCTGCGTGCGAGCATTTTACTCGCATTTACGATTAAAAATAGTTTTGTGCCAGCAAAATAAACTTTAGGGACTGTTCTTTACTTATGAAGGGATTGTTCTTTACTTGTCAGAGGAGGAGGGTGGGTGGTTGACTTTTATTTTATTTATTTATTTTATTTTGATCCCCCCTATGTTAATCACTTATTGATGCTGTTTTTGAAGTATGAATAAGTCAATAAGTAATTTATTCCATTGAAATATCATTGATGTATTATAGAAAAGTGATTCATCTTTTTATAAATGACAAAAGGCACATCTGCCTCATTTTTGCTGTGGTATTGTGATACTTTCACTGGTATCGTACCATGGGTCCCAGTTTTGGTACCGTGACGACACTAGATGTCACAACCATTCCATTGTGCAGTGAGGCGGCTTGGGTGCCGCTTAAAATAGTGTTCCCCCACTTTTGGGAGTGGGGGAACACTGCTCTCTCAGAGGCCCGAAGTGTTCCCCTACTTCTAATTTTACAAATTAAGTACTGTATATAGATAGATAGTGATGAAGAGGAGGAGGAGGATGTGGACCATGTACAGAATGTGGAGACAAAGAGGGAGGACAGCTCGGAAAACCAAATGACCAAATGAAACTCTAAAATCTAGAATCTAAAAACTTGTATCGGCACCCAAGTATCATGACAGTATCGAATCAGTAAGCATTTTGTCCCAGCCCTAAAATATATTGCTGAGTTGTATTGATTGCAGAAGATTGTACACAGTGTCTAATAATGTGGCCACTACGTGTACATCCACCATTTACTTTGATTACATCTCTGCGCTGTACAGAAACGTTATGCTTCCTTCACTTCTTTTCTGTGAACATAATCCAGGCAGCCATTGTATTTGTCATCACAACATACTCAGGAAAACAAATTACGAGTATATGAATGTAATTACCAGGAGACAGGGTTGGTGTATGAATGAATTAATGACAGGCATTGTGAAGTGTTTTGTTCTGTTTAAGTAGAGAATTGCTGTATAAGTGCAGCCCATTCACCATGTATCCAAAGACAGGTTGCATACAAAAAACCTTACCGAGTGACAAATGACAGCACAGTTTGAAAAGTTAGAGGTGGAGGTGGATCATTGCCCCAAAGCAAGACATCAAATCATAACCAGTGACAGCATTAAGCAGCGTGTAGGAATAACAGCAGTATCTGGTGAACATTTTAAATCCTGCCTTGTTGTGTTTCTTTCACTTATTTACTTTTCATCAAGCAAACTGTGAAGTACATATTTGCTTTTATATGCTTGAGGGTGAGTTACATAATCTGTAGGGAGAACTGTTGCCTCTTTGTGTGCGTTTGAGTAAAAGCGATTTATTATGCACAGCGCTTTTTGAATTGCAAACAGCATCCTAAGATGCAAAATTAGTTTTGGTTTAAGTTGCTTTTCCCAGCCGTTCTTGAAAGGCGTGCTGCTAAAATCATTACCTGATTTCCAGGCAGTCATAAGCAGGTAGTGTGTGCATGTCTCCCTCTCAGTCTCTTTTATTCCAGCCTGCGTCTCTCTGTGAATCACAAACACAACATCAACACATTTTAGTTACATAATAACTGACGTCAACCTCCTTGAATCAAGATTAAGTTCAATAATGAAGTACACAGCAACTGATATCAATTAGTCCAGTTAAATCATAATATTTCAATAAATTAAATAACTTGGTGGAGTTTCTCCAAGGATGCTTTTGGCTGCAACAAACTGAATTATATATTAATATTGTGTGACACAATATTCAGCTTATTTTGGCTCAACAAACTACACAATCACAAGGGGATAGCAGGACAACCGAATTACAGCTTTTTTATTTTAGTGCACTTTTAATTTATGTTTTCAGCTCAGTTTAGTTTTACTTAGTTTCAAGAGTTGGTTTCAGTTTAGTTTTTATTGTTTAAAAATTTTTAGCTTAAATTTGATTAGTTTCAGCACTAGTTTTTATGCCGAAGCCACTACATTTGGGGTTGTCTGTCCATCCATTCATCTGTACGTACATTCATTCATCCTATTCTTGTGAACACAATATTTCAATATCATATTTCACACAAACAGTCATTTGGACTCAACAATGAACTGAATAGCTTTTGTGGATCATAAGTCAAACTGCTTAGATTTTGGTGGTCATAGGTCAAAGGTCAAGGTCAATGTGACCTTGCATTCCTATCATTCTCTTGAATGCAATATCTCACAAACATCTTAAGTAAATTTCTTCTAATTTGACACAATGTCCACATTAACTTAAAGATAAACTGATCAGATTTTGGTGGTCAGAGTTCAAGGTCACTGTTATCTTGTCTGTCTTGTTATTTTAACATGATATCTCAAGAGCACCTTGAGGAAGATTCTTTAACTTTGGCTCAAACGTCCACTCGGATTCAGTGATGAACTGATTAGATTTTGGTGGTCTAAGGTCAAGGTCAATGTGACCTTGCATCCCTCTCATTCTCTTGAGCGCAATATCTCACAAATATCTTGAGTGAGTTCCTTCAAATTTGGCAAAAAAAATATCCCTTTGGACTGAATTATAAACTGATCAGATTTCGATGGTCAAAGTTCAAGGTCACTGTTGTCTTGGCTGTCTTTTCCTTGTCAGCATGATATCTCAAGAACACCTTGAGGGAATTTCTTTAACTTTGGCACAGGAGTTCTTTTACATTTGGAAAAAAAAACATCCCTTTGAGCTGAACGATAAACTGATCAGATTTTGGTGGTCGAAGGTCAAGGTGTCTGTTGTCTTCTCTGTCTTGTTCTTGTGAACTCTCAAGAAGGCCTTGGGGGAATTCCTTGAACTTTGGCACAAACATCCACTCTGATTAAGTGATGAGCTGATTCATTTATGGTGGTCAAAGGTCAAGGTCAGTGTGACCTTATCTGACTCATTCTTATGAACGTGATATCACAACGTCGCCTTGAAGGTATGTCCCCTAATTTGGCGTCTACATGGACTGAGGAATAAACTGATGAGGATTTTGTGGTTAAAGGCTGATGGTCAAGGTCACTGTGACCTCACAAAATATGTTTTTGGCCACATCTCAAGAATTCTTACGCATAGACATTTGGTCAGATACTGAATTGGTGACACTAATCTTGGGTGTCCACCTTGAAACTGTGCTGATTGTATAGATCTTCCGTGCTGTCGGGGGAGATGTGTGCGTGAAGCATCCATGCTTTCACAGACATGGGTGTAAACTGTAAGAGGAACGTGACTGGTGCACAGAGGCACCATTGTTGTTATATTTTTTTCTATAATATGGGGGTATTTGTCAGCAACAAGTTAAGAATAGTTATTACAATATAAATACACTTTATGAAGGCAGTAGACTCATGGATCATGTAGACATTGCAGTCTCTATATACATATTCATCAATGCCTCCTCATACTTGTTGTGTTGACAACTCTGAGCAAATTGACAGACTAAAGACATTTCTGTATTTATTTTCTTCTAGTTAGTTCTGAAGGTATACAATATCATTTCACTTACTTTCCATTATTTTCTAAATTATGATTTAAATAATAACTATACTGATTTGAATAGGTCAGTTTCCACTGAAAGAAACTTATAATAGCATCCTAACAGCCACAGTTTGAACATTGAACATTATGAAACAGTTGCTGTTACACTGTGAAACTTTATAGTTTGGAGAAGGCAATCACATCTAGTTTAGTTTTTATTCATTTATTTATTTATTTATTTTTAAACTATTATAACCTTGATTACAACAAAAAATGTTAACTCAACGGCTGCCACTTCTCCTGGAGCTTTCAGCTTTGTTTTATAATACCAAAGTTTTTGCAGTATCAATTCTGGTCTGAAAGCATTTCAGGGAGAGACTCGTTTTGAGAAAAAAAAAAAGTATTCACATGTACACATACATATGAGAAATGTGCAATTAGACCCCATCATGATGTCGTCCATTCCAGGAGCGTGGTAAAGACGAAATAAGGTTATTTTTGCATTTCCATTGTCAAAAGTTGGATGGTACCTATAGAACCAGTCCATTGTGTCCCGTTCCCGTTCATCCTTCTGTAGAGGCACCAAGCACAATGATGTGATACCAAAAGGTGGAACTAGAAACACTGCAGTCCGTTGATTGGTCAAAAGAAAATGCACACTCCTGCTTGACTACAGTGGACTGTGAGCATTGTTCCTTGAGCGGGAAGTTTATTCAACCCATTTCAATTCACTTCAATTCAGTTCAAAAGGACTTTGTTTAGAAAGTAAATTATTGTGCTAGAGAATGCTTCAAATTACAGTTACAACAATCAACATTCACAAACCACCAAACAATCAGTGGGTGCTCCGGATCAGGGTCACACTCGGGGCCTATTTTTTAATACAATACAGCAGGGCTTTCTAATTTTCAAATTCAATTGGGCCGGATTTTAAGATCAGAAAATGTTTACAACAACAAAGTCACTTTATAAACTCAATAATACCTTACTGGAAACAGCTCTAACAATAAAATGAAAATTCCTCCTGAGTGAAAAATAACGTTATGTAAGCATGAAGACAATCATCCTGCTCTCTGTCCCCCTCTTCTGAGGAGACTCACTGTCTGCAGGTCGACTGCCTCGGGTACATTTTCAGTGTTTCAGTGTCACAGGCAGCTTTCATTTTAATTAGCTCCCCTAGAACGATGTGCTTATGTAGACCGCGATTGTAAACCATAACAGCGGTGAATAAAAGACGGTGGAAAGAGCAGATTGAAATATGGCTTTCTACATGCTGATCACATGTATTGATAAAGTAGCCTACTGGCTAATATTTAAGTTTGAACAAAAATTTCTGTATATTTTGAACAGTGTATAGCAGCAGAGATGGGGGACTCGAGTCACATGACTTGACTCGAGTCAGACTCGAGTCGTCGCAAATATGATGACTTGAGACTTGCTTGACTAATGTTGATAAAAGACTCAACTTGACTTTGTATTCATGACTTGAGATAGATGACTCGAAAGGACTTGGCCTTAATTCAATAATAAAGGTGTGCTTAGCACCTTTGGGCGTCACTTCTGTTTATGTTCAACAATGTTACAAACACAAAGGAGCTAGCTTGTAAAATTTTGTATTTTTCATTATTCTGACGATTGCTGTGATTCACACATAGTCATGCAATTGTTGTCATTTATGTTTATTTACTTATTTTCTTTCTGTTCTCAGCATAGCCTGATTGATTTGTCACATGATCCAGTCACATTCACACATTCCTAATGTGATTTAAACACCTGTTTGTAATTTGACTGGCTCATATCCTGATCAAGACTCGTTGAGTCGAAACACGTTGATATCCAAGTGCTTAATAAAGGATTTTTAATATTACCCCGGAGTGCCTCGGACTTTTCAGTTTGGACTGCATTTTTGAACATTTTTTGAAACTTTCAGTTTACAATCAGGACAGTCCTTCTGTTTTTATTACATCTATTTTCTAAGTTGGAGAAAAAGAAGTGGTGGAGCGTTATTCTTTGTGTGCTCCAGCAGCACTACACCCCTGTGAAAACTCCAGCCTGTTCTTTTTTTATTCTAAAATTTTGTGCAATCCCGTCCCATGGTTGATTATTGAGGTGCAGACATCGTCAGTGACAAGTAAATACAACAAGAGCTGGATGGAGCAGTGACGTAGCTATTACCGTCTGGCAACCACCCACATTAGGTACATGCCCATAAGGGCTATGTATGGTTTTAAGTGCACTTCACTGAAAGTGCTTGGTGGAAAACCAGCTTTATTTGCCCTTGACTACAATGTTCAACTACCTGCTCTGCAGTCGCAGAGCTTAGTATATCAGGATATCAGTCTAGCAAATACTGGCAATATGAGAAGTTGAACCAAGACTTCTACCCCACCATTATGTTTTAAAAATCATTTTTGGAAAGTGCAAATTGCATATAAAAGAGAGACGCCACCTCATTATGTTTTACACTTTCAACCAGTTTGTGTAAGAAGTCATGTTTTCCGGGCAGATATTGGCTTCATTTACAAACTGAAACAAGGTGTAAAACTCAGCCTTCTGTTGTTCTTCAAATCGCATAAAACGGAGCATCGCTTTTGATACAAAACAAAAAAATCATAATTGAAGTTCAAAATATATCAGATTTTCATGAAAAGCTGCTCTGCTGCCTCTTTGCTTTGTGTGACTGGATTACCTCACCTTAGTTCCCATCTGTTCATCCCATTTACTGTACAGTTTCATTCATGAATAATGACGCGCGTGCTTTTGTGAAAACACGACGCGCTGTTGGCAACCAGTGCTGCAGATTAGTGTGTGAAATCATCAAGTGGCAGATTGTAAAATCAGGATAAAATGCCACTAATAAACCACTTGAGAAGAAAGGCACGCTTGCATTTTGCAGTTTGGGAACTATTCAACCAATCAATGCAAAGTAATGAGTTGTATTACCATAAAACAAAAGCTATTTGCAAAATTGTGGATCTGCCAGATTTAGGAGAAAACTAAGCTTGATGTTATGTAAATGAAGGCACTGCATGAACATACTTGATCAAGGCAAAAACATGTGACATTATATGATAAAATGGTGGGTTTGTGCTGGAGATGGTCTCTGAGGAATGTAGCAGTATCATGTTTTAGGCGAGGAGATCCCTTATATATACAGACATTATATACCTCTGTGATCGGTTTGATTTTTTATAGTGGGTGTTGCAACTGGCTGACCCAACATTCTGTGCTTTAAACATTAAAGCATAGATCCATCCTGCCTTGTATCAACGGTTCAGGCTGCTGGTGGTGGTGTAATGGTGTGGGGGGTATTTTCTTGGCACACTTTGGGCCCTTAGTACCAACTGATCATGGTTTAAACACCACAGCCTACCTGCGTATTGTTGCTGACCGTGTCCATCCCTTTATGACCACAGTGTACCATCTTCTGATGGCTACTTCCAGCAGGATAACGCACCATGTCACAAAGCTCAAATCATCTCAATGTGTCTGTAGCAGCATACAGGGCGCTGCTCTTAATTGATCACAGCTGGTGGCTGATCACTGGGGCGGCTTAGTATAAAGGTGGCAGTTTGTTTTTTTGCGCTCTCTTCTCAGAAAAGCGACAGAGTGTGCTGTGCTCTATTGTCCTGCCTGGCTGCATTTGTACTGGTAGGTGTCCTCTCTCACTGTGTGTTATGTTGTGATCTCAAGTGGCTAAATGCTAGTGTGGTCGCAGGTAAATGCCGGCAGCCTATTATTTCAGTAGCCGGTTTTGATTAATTTGATTTCTTTGTGTAATTTAAATATCTGTTTGGGGCAAGTGTTTATTTTTTGTTATATTGTTTATTTCTGTTTTGTTGTTTTGGGCAGCTATTTTGCTTATTGTTTCCTGCCTACTTTTCTTAGTTAGTATATTTTGTCTTATATTGTGATTAATTTCTGTTGTAACTCTGTGTTTTATTCCCTTTTCAGTTGCTGCAGGCCAGTGGTGGTGGTGGTGGTGGCCCGGGTGGTGGTATCCCTCCCTTCTTGTTTCCTGGGATCGTGGGTGATTCCACAAAGTGTGAGTGACTGTCACGCATGCCTGGGTGTTCAATTTATTTAGTTTAATATTTTTTTGTTTGGTGGATTCCCATCCCCCTCACTAGCTCCGGTCCCACCAGCAGGCCTCAGCTCCTGATTAGGTTTCCCTCCCCCTTCCTTTTGGTATGAATGGAGTTTTGTAGTTTTTAAAAATGTATTTTTTTGTAAAAAAGTGTACCTATTTTTTTATAAAGAATTTGGAACCACATCTCTTGCATTTTGAGTGAACAAACCTGTGTGTCCTATTGATAATAGTGGTAATAATTCCGAAATTATTATGCCTAAATACTTCCCTTCAACATTTTGATTAAGCTATTAACTTATCGGCATGACATGTATTCCATTGAAGTGACTGTCAACAGACTTATTTATCTGGTCGCAAAATAAATAGAGACACAGATGTAGCGCTTGTAGAACTGAGGAATAAAAGCAATACCACACTTTAGGTCGTGCAGTTGTGCTGAATATCAGCATGGACCTGGACCTTTAACACACAGACACAAGAGGGAAAGTAAATGTCTTAACTCTTGGAGAAAAGCAAGTATTTTTCCAAAATGTCAAACTACTTTCTTTAAAAATGGGCGTTAGTGAAGGCTCCTATTGATAAAAGACAGAACTGATGGTTCAAACGGTGACCTCTTTCCAGGCAAGGTAGCTCTATGTGGAGGCCAACACACTTTTAACAAAAAAAAGTATTAAAATTCTTTTGAACTCAGACCTTGTGTCTAAGTGAAGTTTGAACACATTCCTGTCTAGCCATAAACATCTGTTTAAAAAAAAAAAAAAAAGTATTTTCATTTTGTTAGATGAAATTTGGCATGGATTAACATATTTTAAAATAAAATGTATTTAGTTTTATTGGCTGTGTAAATCATGTCCAGAATGGAGATGTGTTGGTTTAGCAGAGTGCTATCACAGAATTTTGTCCTTGAAAGGTTTAGAAATTTTAGACAAGATTTTTGAAAAACACCCCCACTTTCCTTAAAGGCTAAGTTCGGTTTTTTGACACCTGGGCCTTATTTTTAGGAATAAATACGCTCGTAGACTCACCCAGATGATTTTGGTGGAGCTCGGAGCCGTTTCGAGCAATTTAGATCCATCCGACGGCGTCTTCTCTCATGCCATAGAAGCGGACGGGGCCAAAACATCGAAGCCCCTAAATTAGACATTATCTGCTGCGAAACTCGCTCATTTCACCTACATTTTATAAATGAATGGCCAGTGTTATCACCATGTCCGCTCAACTTCCTTGTTATGGTCATCCGGGGCTTTACAACGATGGGTCACTTTTGGTGACGTCATAGACGTGCGCCGCAGGAGCGCAGTCCAGCTGGCGCTAGGCTAGGCTATACAGCTACACGGGTACAAACATGGTTTGTCATTGCGTTTTTCCACTTTGTCCAAACAGAATGACTAGTTGGACAAAGTTCACATTCCACAGGCTTCCTTTGAAAAACCCGGAGTTACTAAAGCTCTGCTTGTTGTCCTGAAATGGACCCGAATATTGCTATGGAAGAACTGGGAGGGTCAGTCACCGGGTCTGCAGCGCTCACTTCGCTCCAGAAGACTTCATTACGAAGACGACAAAGATAAAAGGCCAGGAAGCTGAGCGTCAGTACCTCAGGAGGAATGCCATCCCGATTGTTTCAGAGGGCAAAACAGACGCAGCGGAGGTAATGCATTTCTTTGAAGATGTAATAATATTGGTCGATAACCAGTGCACGTCGGCCAGCGTATAAAGCTCCTTGTATAAAATGAATAGCTATCTTCACGACCTATGTCTTAGCAGGAGTAGCCTTCTAAAAATACATTCCTGCAAAAGATACTGCACTGTAACGCAATATAATTTACTCTAGTCCATGCTAGTTTTTGAAAAACTAACTCGCAATGCATATGATATGGTTATTCTCTGCAGGCAATAAATTGTGACTCGAGCTGCAATCACCGCGGGTCTGCATTGTTAGCGCACACTTACAAGTAGTCATATGCTTTCTCCAAAACTAATTGTCAGTAGTTTCGACCGTTATTTATTTATAAAGCAAACACTCATAGAAAATATACCCTTTTTGCATTTGTATGGGCTACTTACTCTATCGAAAGTTGTCCGTTCGGTCCTGCTGGCTTCGGCTGCGTCTGCCAGTTGACTCTCGGGACATGAAAAAAAGTCTCTACCACAGCCCGGTTTGTCATGGCAGAAAAATCTTCCAGTGTAGTGAGACACGTATTTTGGGGGCATCAATACGTGTTTCCTCTGGTCTCAAGTCCCACTCTGAGCAGCAAAAGCTCTCCTCTTCTGTTGTCTGTGGCGTGCAGTGTTCACAACAACAACACCACCAGTTAGCCCCCATTCGTGGACGTGCAGTGGTCGCTTGTTCTCTGGCCAGCTGTTCGGCTCTTTCCCTCTGCATCCTCCTTTCAAATAGCTCCTTGTTGGTGTATTCTGGCTCAAAACGATACTGGCATCCATCATACTCAGAGTCGTCATCAGACACTTCTACATCGGATAAATATTCCGTCATGTTGCACAAGAGTAGCTGTATAGCCGTATAGCCTAGCCTAGCGCCGGCTGGACTGCGCTCCTGCGGCGCACGTCTATGACGTCACCAAAAGTTACCCATCCTTGTAAAGCCCCGGATGACCATAACAAGGAAGTTGAGCGGACATGGTGATAACACTGGCCATTCATTTATAAAATGTAGGTGAAATGAGCGAGTTTCGCAGCAGATAATGTCTAATTTAGGGGCTTCGATGTTTTGGCCCCGTCCGCTTCTATGGCATGAGAGAGACGCCGTCGGATGGATCTAAATTGCTCGAAAACGGCTCCGAGCTCCACCAAAATCATCTGGGTGAGTCTACGAGCGTATTTATTCCTAAAATAAGGCCCAGGTGTCAAAAAACCGAACTTAGCCTTTAATATTAAAAAAGTCTCTTCAGGTTGGACAGCAAAAATAAAGTTTAAAGCGACTGACAGGGAACGGTGTGCAGCCTGGATATACTGCTTATTAAATCTCTCTGCAGGGAACATATAATGGGCGCCATCCTTACGCATTTGCAAAGCGCAGTACACATGTTGTTTCTTAAAACAGCACACTGTCCTGAGGATTTAAATATAAATCATACAACAGAAAATGCATGTGTTTTCACATGGGTGCACATGTGATTTATGTGTTTAATTTGCATACTGTGATTTATGTGTGTGCACTTACTTTGCTTTTGTGGATGTCAGGTTTTGTGCGCTACATGCTGCACTGAGGTGTTTTCTTCACAGATATCTTTTGTTGATTTATTGATCAGCCAACACTGGAGCTGCCACTCAAACACATGTCAGTTTGTTTTGAATGTTCTGAATCCCTCCAGTCACAGCCGAAAAAATAAAATCATATCTAACAGAAAACATGAAAGATGTGGATCCAAATCTGGTGCAAAATCCTGAATGAAAGTGGCCTCACAAGTACAAGGAAAAGGTCAGCACACTTGTGTGACCGCTGCACACTGGACAGATTAGTCGTGACATTTGCTGGACGGCAACATATTTAGCTCTGCAGATGAAAATGGAAACAAGAATGATGGATGTCAATACATTACACCAATCACTGGCCATAGAACACTCCCTCCCAAAGAGAAACAGGTGGGATTTTGGCACTCTCGCTGAGGTTGCCATGGCAACGTGGCCATTTGGTCAGGATGATGCTGATAACTTTTTTTTTTTTTTTTTTTTGCTCAAAGCAGGGAAATATCAGACTAATCAAGTGTTTGAGGTGCATCTGACACACAGAGTTTAACATTTGCCTCATAAATATGGAGAGCAGTGCCTGGAAAAAGCTCCCACTGAGTTTGTTGTCTTGTTTAGACGCATTTTTTAGAGAATAATCTGTGTTATGGCTGCATATACAGTAGGAGCACAAAAGTTACAGGCGACTAGTGTAACTTCACTTGTCCTTTTGTCCATTGATTGTCGTCCTGTAACTGTTACAGTGGACACGAAGAGACATTTCCTGCTGAATCAAATGAAAGAATAAACAAAAGTCCAGAAACCAGTACGGTGCTACACATTCACTCGTTTGCAACAGTAGATATTATACGCTGCATGTGTTGTGCAGTCCTGTCTGATGTGTACTGGTAGTGTTCAGTGACGCATGTCATAGGACGTGCTGCTGCACTGCATTGGCAACAAGTTTTTGGACTTCCGTTTTTGAGATGAATCACACGCTGGTTCATATCATGCATGAACTGCCAGCTGACGGTGTGGCAGTTAAAGTTAAAAGTAAACGTTCTTGTTCCTCAGAAAAATGGCCCTGCGATTGACGTATTATTGACGTTGGTGTTAAAGCTACGATACACAGACATCTGGAAAAGGTGATAATACTGGCAGAATTTGAAAATACATCCTCCCTCTGCAGCTCTTCCCTCTTTGTTCTACCAGATGACCATGGGTAATTTGCATGTACCTCACACAATAACTAGGGTTTGCCAAACACGGATTGTTTTATTCTTATTTTTTTGTGAAGCTATCTCTCTGTTTATCAGACTACAAGTGAGACAAGAATTAGCTAGCCAGCCATCCAATAGTCTCTCCACCTCACTTCCTGCTGCTGTGAACTGCGTTCCCGCATAAAAGCATGCAGCAGCTCTGGAGACAGACCTTCATTTTGGTGGCTTGTGGCACAAACCTCCAAGTGCTGTGTCACAGTGGGCTGGTGGCCAGTGGCAGCACCAGGTCTAACCTGTGTAACAGCAGCAACAGAAAGTTTGCTGATCTAGCAGGGAGTTGGGGCAGTCCAGACCCACAAAGTGGGGATTGAGGTGGAGGACACACTGTGATTCGAGGCTCTAGCTAACGTTAGCTACATAAATGTGAACTAAGCAGTGAGCCTCTAGCTCCAGTTAGCAGAAGGCTAAACTATTAGCCCCATTTTATCTCCATCATTGAACAACTTTATTCATTTTGCTTGTAGTTAGACTTTCTTTTAGATTCTCTTTTTGATAAGTCTGTTCTTTTTTTGGGTTGCTTTGCAGTGCTTTCACCAAAGGCATGTGCAATAGCCAATAGGAACTACAGATGTTCCTAGCAAGTTTAAACAGTATGTGTGTGAGGCTTGGACATACTTTCCCATCTGTGTAGAAGGCAGGGGCCTGCGCTAGTTTGCTTGAAGAGAAGGTAGATTTTAAATTGCATGGAGCTGCTGAAGTTTCATGCTGAGTTGCTCTACTAATGTTATTTTAGAGAATATGTCCTTCCAACTTTAAGGTCGTGGGGTTACTGCAGTCAGACTTACTTTTTATTGTTTCTTTACAGAAATGGTTTTAGATTTTAATTTAAACTGTAATGAAAATGTGCCTGCCATCACATTGTTTAAAGTGGCAAAGGTGTTATGACAGAAAGTGGAAGAAAGAAAGTGCGAAGCAAATTTGTGTTTTTAAATTTCACAACCCTTTATTGGATTTTTACCACAATGCTTTACTTCCAGAGATAATTGATTTTTTTTCCCTCCTCCCCACTGTTTTAGCTGTTAGTATGAAGACAGACAATTTCATCTCTCATTTGTTTCCCTCTGTACACTTTGCCATTAAAGAGATCCGTGACATTTTGAATTTTCGTGGGCTATTTGTCTTTTCGGAGACACTTGTCACATTTTAGCAAAGATTCACCGTGACTTCTAGTTCAAGTTCAAACATTAACACAACCATTTTGAAAAGGATAAAAGGGAATGTTCAAGAGAATGCCATGTAATCCCACATAATGATTACAGTGAGTGCTTGTAATGTTTCAGTTTTTACTTCACAAAAGCAAACACATGCTTTATCTGAGGAAGAGGAAGAGGGTCTATATATTTAAAATGTGAGTAAAAAGAAATATAAATAACAAAATATCAGCTTGTATGCTGAGAAAACATCTTTATCCACAACAAGGTTTTATGTGTCCAATAAAAGGCACGCAGCCAATTCAAAGAGAGGCTCTCTGTTTGTATGATTGTGTGATGACTAGTTGAGAGGCAGACATTACACTCTGATTGGTTTAATTAAATGTGCCAGAGTGACAGGGATGGTCATTTTGAAAACGATCACTGTAATCAAGCACTTGTCGTAATTGGCAATCTGATGCGACAGCAATTTCAATCAAATCACAGGACAGGCAACACTGACAATTTGTTTATCAAATGCATGTGAATTGAATGTATTTGTGATGATTTTTGTTGAGGGTGGTCCTGATTGTAACTGGTGTTTAAATGCAATTTTAGTTGCACTTTGCTTCACATTTGCATAATTCAGAAATTGACCACTGCCCAAGATATATTTTTGTCTCTTTTTCTCAGTAGCAAGGAAAATGCACTAAACGCGTTAAAAAGGAGAAGTTCACATTTTTTTTAGGGTCTGTCTTACAGCTGGTGTGTGGCACTTTTGTCTCTTTCACTTTTGGCAGTGAGGATAATTATACTCTGTTGAAGTGTGGCAAATGCCTGCAGGTGAGCTCGCCACACCTCCTCTGCCCACAAGAAGCGCTCTCTTCAAGTCTTTTTTTGAACGAATCCTTCCTCTGAATGCAGATTATTTTATAGGCAGGTAGGTGTGGTGGAGAGGCGGGGTTAGTGAAAAACTGCTGAGAGAGCTGATAAGATGGCAGAAGTGCACACTGTGACAGGCCCCACCCATCAGGCTCAGTTCAGGCACTCCACACTATATTTGTAAAAGTCCTGCACTCCAGCTTTAGAACAATACTCACATGGCCATATGTACATTGAAAAAGTTACTAGTTGCTGGAGCTGTTCCTCCATATTTACAAAACTCTAATGTAGGTAATGCTGGCCAAAATCCACCAACGTTATCGTGTGTAAAAATCAATTCTAAAGTTCACATGATGTTAATATGAGGCCTCTGCAGTCTGAATTTGGGAAATCAAGTGGGTGTTATCCAAAATTAGTTTTTAAAGTTCAACAATCATTTTTCGTTTTACCACGCCTTCACTAAAGCTCAGCAAGGGAACACAAAAAAGGGAATTGTGCACTTAAACAACTGTAATTTCTAAAATAACCCATTTGATTTAGCTTCTTTTGCTTCATTTCTCATTATTTGTTGATATTTGCTACACGTCAGTCGTATCATTCATATAAATGTTTAAGTTGCTGCTTGTAAGGAACCTGTTATATCGAGTTAAAAAAATATATTTGTGACTTACTTTATAATTCTCTCTCTCTTTTACACTTCCACATACTGTATATAAATACAGTTATGCAGTTTCACATTTTCCTTCAAGGCAGTATGTTGAGCGCTGGCATGTGAAGGCTGCGTCTCTGTAAGTGAGAACATTGCTATTGATTCCTGTTGACCTCAGCTAAATGAGACAGTTTTTTTAAGGCGAGCTGATGGGTTGATTTGAGAGTCAAGTCAGCCACCGCTCGTGTGACAGCGGCTCCTTCCAGGAATAAAGAAATATGTTCTCCTTGCACGTTTATGTAGTAATTTAGCTGTCTAATGATGTTATAGTAAATTAGTTCTGCTTTTAAACTCACTAATGTATTCCTCAGTTTTCCTGCCGCTGAATAGCTGGGACGTGAGTCACTCTGCCGTCAAGAGTTTCTAACTCATCAATCACAATTTAATTAGTCTGGGTTTCAGTAGACCTCTCCATCCTGCCAAGAACAGAACATTTGAGAGAAACAGTCAAACTTTTGGTGTGAAGCTGCAGAGAAATATTGAATATTGGCACAAAATAGAGGCTAGTGACAGCTGAAAGCATATTTCTGACATACAGTGCTTTTCTAACGAGACTAGGGTTACAAGCAGTGATCGGCTGTGACTGCGAAAGGACACAAAGAGTGAGCAAATAAATTCAGAGTCCTTGTGCTGCTTTTCAGTCCGGGACTTAAAGGAAAGACCCAGAGGCGACTGTGAAAACTCTTTCAAATGGCTTCAACTTCAGCCGTGACTCATTTTAGAAGCTCATGCAGCACTTGAATACTGAGCTGTATTTATAATGACCCTACATGATATTTTCCTCAAATTATATTACATCAAGTATTAATTGACCTCATTTGGATTAAATTGAATTTGCTCAGCCATTTCCAAAGCAGTTAGGAAGTGCTGTGCAGTTGTTTTGGTTTGATGTGTCTTTCCCTCTTGGGTGTAGATTTGATTGACATATACTCCTCTGCTGGGCTGGCCAGTGTGATGAAAAAGAGCCGAGAGTTGTGTGTGGATTGACGACTTCTTGTCACAAGTTTTGATAAAACAAAGGCACTACTTTTGAAGCTCTGTGATGAAAACAGTCTCTGATTTGGCAACGCCTGCACTTACTCATGGTACAGCCCAGTTACCAGAAGAAAATGTTGGCGTTCTACACTTCTGCAATCCATGGATATGTTACAGTTACATGTTGTATACATATCATATCAATGTTTCTAAAGTGACGTAGTTTATGAGATGACTTTGTCATTAGGAGTTTGAGGGGATCTAGGATGGTTTGTCAACTAGGCAACATGTCTACCAACCTATAGACCATGCTTCGCGACCAACAAACGACAAAAGTGGTTGTTTTGTAGCAAGACATAACTGCATTATCAGCAGCTTTTTTTACTTTGTGCGTAGGCCTAGGAAAGGCAGAGACGCCCCAGAACAGAGCCATACCCCTAAATATAATACCGCAAATGGAAATAGAGTTTTCTTTGACTAAAGTGGTCCTGATTGAAATGATATTCTTTCTGAACAATAACCAAGTGGATTTTGTGCTTAAACTTAAGCACACTTGAACCACTGTGTAATATATCCGTGGTTTGCACAAATGTATAATACCAACATTTACAGCATATGTGATTTAATTCTACAGGTCACAGTTCTGGGGGCAACAAAATGTGCTATTTTCATCTTATTAAAGAAGACAAGCAATCATTGGCCCTTTCCCGCCGTTTTCCAAGCAACTGTGGTCTGATTTAATGATGCACTGAACATGAGTCTGCGGACAGAAGGGCTCAAAGAAAAAAGTTGGTGACCCTGCTAAGTTGGAGGTGTACAGCCTGTTGCCTGCAGCTCTATATCTGACAGCTCCCTGTGGCTGCTCCTGACTGTTCCATTGTTTCCTGTAATATTTCAAACTGATCTGCTGTCAAAAAATACCAAAGATTGTATTGTAGATCCAACAGCAGCTGCAACTGCTAAGCTCACTAAAAAAACACATTGCATTTCCTTTCAACCTGTGTTTTACCAGCAGGTGGTTCTATTCTATTCTGTTCTATTCTATTGGTAAAGAAAACGTGTGTTGCAGCACTTGACTAACAAAGCAAACTGGAAAATACACAAAAGTAGTCATGTTAACTGAAATCACTTCACTTCACTTCACTTTGCACATTAATTTGTCCCTTGGAGTATGATTTAGTTTGCAGCAGACAGATTCAATGCATCGATTCAACAGTCACATTTAGACATAAAGCATACAATGTGTGAGCAGCGAATTACATCAAATGCACCAAGTGCACCGTTTACAGTGCAAAGACAGAAAGAGTAAAAAAAAAAGAAAATAGACCACTGGTCAGCATATATACAGTAGTCTACACAGTAAAGTGCATAGCAGATAAATAAATAAATAAACAGGTACAAAATAGTACTAATGGAACAAGTTTTAAACCACAGTGCAATTACCTCCTCCTCTCCGCAGCGTTTAGAGCCCGGATGGAGAGAAGCACAAAGGGAAATTTGTATCTGTTTTTAGTAGCTGGGGGAACATTTAGGCAGAGGCCAGAAGGAAGAAGCTTATATGGGTGTTAAAAATTTCGTCCAGGCAGCTAAACTTCACCCCAGCTACTTTAGAAGCAACGCGCACAATTCTCCCTGTCCTTGCTGGCAACATTTCCGTACCAACAAATGAAAGAAATGGCAGATTAGATAAAAGCACATTTTCATCAGGGTCCTATCTACTTGGAATTTGGCGAGCTTCCTCAGACAGAAGACGCTTTACTGACCTTTTTTGCAAAGCATATCACAGTTCACATCAAATTTGAGCATGTCATCAATTATAGTGCCAAGATATTTGTTGGTCACTAGCTCAACTGGCTGGTTGTGAATGACACTACATTGAGGAACTGGGGATGGTTGTCTAAAATCAATACAAACCTCATTTGTTTTAGAGACATTGATTTGGAGGAAGGATTCTTCGCATCAAGATATAAAATCATCAAGAACCTGGCCGTGACCAACTTCATCATCACGAAGCAGGCTGACGATAACAGAATCATCTGCGTACTTAATGATGGATCTGTCGATGTGGTGGCTAAAACAATCGTTTGTGTACAAACTGTATAAAAGGGCAGGCAAAACACAGCCTTGAGGTGAACCGGTGGAGGATGTTAGACAGCTGGACAATGTTCCATTAACTCTTACTTGTTGTAATCTGTTTGTGAGGAAATCAAAAATCCAACCCACAGACAAGTTTATCCGCCAAAACATGAGGCTGGATCGTGTTGAAAGCTGACGAGAAATCAACAAAGAGCAGTCTAACATGGTTCTTACTACCTTCAAGATACTTACATACAAGATTAATTAAGGTAGCTGTGTACACCTCTATTATCTCTATTCAGTTTTTGCTAATATTTCTGTTTTAAACAACTTTTCAAACTGTTTCATCACCATAGAGGTTAAAGCCACCTGCCGAAAATCATTCAATGTGGTGGGGTTGTTTGTTTTGGCAACAGGCACCACAACAGACTGTTTCCATGAAGATCCCATCTTCCGCTGAGAAAGAGACATGTTAAAAATAAAGTTAAAAATAGGACCAAGCTGCTCAGCGCAAGTTTTTAACAGGCGACCACCAATATGATCAGGGCCAGCGCTTCTCCTCGGTTTACACTTCTTAAAACACTTATTTACATCATCGTCATCAAAGAAGGAGTTCTCAGGAGGAGCAGACAGACAGTTTTTTTTTATCTCAGTATGTGTGTTACTGAAATTGCAAATCTTACATTAAGGGTCTGAGCCAGCTCTAAGTCTGAATTGTAGCCGTTGAGCTGAAATTAAACTTGCTCTAGAGGAGGAATGTGGGTGGATTGCCGCCTTAATCACTCATGCACACACATCAAAACGGGAGAAGGAAAAAGGCGTTAATTGTTCGTGCTCAACTTAATTGCAGTGCTCTCACTGCTGCCGCTTGAAGCTCGTGCTGGCAACATGCGGGTCCATGCGCTGATTGGTGTCCTCAGCCGAAGGCACGCTTAGGGCTTTCATACACTGCATTTTTTCGCTAGAGTTTGCCTCTTTATTAGGAAAGGGGTGCACACAACATACTGATACAGTCAATTAAAAATTCATTCATAACTTTTTGTACAGGCCCAGTTGAATATTGCAATAATGTGTGGTTATCACAACATCCCACGGCACCCCTGGTTTGGCATCACACTATTTGAGAACCACTGATCTAGACTATATCGAAAAATTTGTTTACAAACTCTCACGCAACTGCATCATAATCCAAGTCTCATTTATCCAGTTCTTCTCACAAACTTCAGACCCCTATGACTCTAATTTTTTGGATTTGCTGTCCACCGTGCATGTTAGAAAGACAAAGTTTTCTTCATAAATTCAAGCTAACATGATGAGTATTTAATATAAAAATGATCATTTTGTGGGTGAAGTGTTCCTTTAACAGACATTTACTTAAAAATCTTTAAGATCATTACTTTAAAGTTGAAATAAACCTAAAATACTTCACATGGTTTCACTCAAAAACTGAAATGGTGCTTAAGGAGGTGTAACACATTAAACACTTAATAGCTGATACACTAAATATGGTGTAAATGACACAAGTGGAGTCCTTAAATGTAGGAGAAAATTAGTCACATTTGGTTAATTTATGGCTCTTATATTACATTTAATTGATGCTTTCATCAAGAATGGATTTCCAAACAGGAGAGTGGGCAACTGCTACAGCTTCACAGAGTGTTTTTTTTTTTTTTTTTTTTTTTTAATCATATAATTAGCGGCACACTTGTGAATATGCAACACTAAATTACTTTATCACCATACAGCGTACAAGTGACTGTACGGTCTAGGAGACATGCTGCATCTTTTTCCGCGTAGGACGTGTGAGGCCCGTCGGTCGGGTGCTAAGTGCCACCTGTGTTTCATGTTGTGCCTGATGTTGAAAGGCGGCTGTAACCAGCTAACTTTATCACTGATATCTAATATGTACTGACCAAAAATCCAGATTTAAGAGCTGATCTTATTCCAAGAGTTGTTTTAGAAGTATTGCGTATTAAAGGTCCCATCTTGTAAAAAGTCAGATTTCCATGTCTTTTTTGATATAAAGCAGACAAAGGTGCTTTATAAATATTACAAGTATCAACATGCTCATTCCACACAGAAATGCCCACAGTCCATATTCAGAAACTCTGCCTTGTTGTGATGTCACATCTGTACTATATAGACTAAATAAATACTGGACACCAAGACGGTGCCTATTCATTTCAATAGAGTTGCTTGTTTGGCACATATGCCCAATTTTTTTTTTCTTTTTGATGCAATACCATGAGTGGCCTCCAAAAAAAAATTGGCTGCAAGGTTGAGCAGCACTCCTCTGTCTTTAATACTCCTGATTGAATGTTTTGCAATGAATCTGAATGTCAGGCGCTAAAACGGAGCATTTCAGACACAGAGTGATTACGGATATATTCAGGCAGACAGTTTAGGAAAAATAATGTGTTTTCTTTGACATTAAAACATGTAAACATGCTCTTGTCAAAACTCAAAACTCAAATATGAACCTGAAAATGAGCATAATATGGGACCTTTAAAATAGTGCTTGTGGGACAGATTGTTAAGCTCTGGGTAGTCCTGCATTAAAATGATCAACTTTTTCTCCATATATATCACAGACTGATATTTGAAGAATAAGGGAAAGACATTTGCTGGCAGTGATTGGTTGTTTTCTGTCACATGACATGCGTTGCTGCATTTTAAAAGTTGAGCCCTGAAAAATAGGTGCTTGGGATTGCTTTCAAGAATGTGTCCATGCCTTAATTATATCTTACATTATGCAATCTTAAGTTCCTGCATGGTCGAAGTTTTAATATTTGTAGTATTTCTGTTTATATTGTTCTCATTTGGTGCATGTCCTTAAAAAAACAGTTCATGCAGAGAAACTTAAAACAGATTGTGACTGAATAGGTAGCCGTCTGAAAGATAAGACACCTTGTGAAGACTCCTAAACCTTTTGGTAATGGGACAGTCCCTTTAACAACTCCTCCACCTTGGCACGACCCATTATTATGATTTATTACGCCTCCCTCCCTGCAGATAATTACAGCTATTTGTATATTTCCGTATGTATGTAGTTGTTGATTTACTAATTTGTGATGTGGAAGTCATTGTCAGAAGGCCAATTTGAGGATCCTTTATGATAAATGATGGTATCTATCGGAGCCAGCGGTGCAAGACTGGGTTATGACTAAGGTCACTCCAGATGGAGTTTGTGGGACTGTAGGTGCTTGCAAGTCAGTGTCATCAACATAGATCATGGAGCCCCCCCCACCCGATGACCGAGCCGCTCCGCCGCTTTCTAACTGCTGCTACAAAGACAGAGAGGAAGACGGAAGGAGAGGGTTGTGTTTTTGTGTATTTGCAGGTAAATGAGACAAAGAGGAGGAAGATGGAGAGATAAAGGCAGCCCTGACGGACTGTGTTCAGTGTTTAAGAGCACAAGAAGTGGACTGGCTTGGCCTCCCTTCAGTGCCTCCTTGATTTATCATAAGTGGAACACGTTAGCGCTGCGTTTAGTGTAGCCAGATAGAGTACCCATCTTCCCCTCCACTCCTACACCACCTCGTGATCGTTATGTCATTTGTTTATGATCCACGGCTCTCTCATAATGGCCCGTTTGGCGTAATGCTATCCATCAGTCTTCCCAATGGCCTACTTTCACATAGACACCTTTCCCCCTCCTCTGTGATGCATTAACACAAAAATGTGTTAAACCAACGATTGACTTTGAAATAGTGATATGAGGACGTCGGCGTGTTTTCAGAAAGGCAGAGTCATTGCTGCTGAAGAGGACCATAATGCGTTCCGCGACTATTTGGCAAGTGCATCCAGCTTTATGTTTTTGCAAGATCTTTACGTGAGCGAGAGGGGAAGTTGAATGCATTCAGAAAAAGCTTTAGGTAATCGACACGGTGAGCTAAAAGTGGCTGTGGGTCTATTTCAGATTCAGCATGCGTATCAGCAGTCTACCAGGCTAGTTGAGGCTTGTAAATGCTCTCTTTGTGCAGTGCAAAAAATCATACTCATGCGTGTATTATCAGCCAAATGAAAAATTAAGTGCAATCTCTTATCTGCTACACTTTTCTTTTGGCATTTTAAATTTTAGTTGTTTATTTGTTTCTTGTCGGACTCGCTCAAGAAAGTACCTGCTCTTATCCTTTCACAAAAGTAGCTTGGTAACCTTGTTAAAATTCCTCATTTTATCTAAGGGCCATGGACTTGAAAATGTCAAGGTATCACATAAATCACACCGCTATCTCGCAGAGCGGCTTAAATGCTGAGCATTGTCCATGGGCAGAAATAACTCCACATGAGCACAATATCTACTGACATTTGGTGTCTGTAGCAAAGAGATCAGTGTCTGTTTTTCTAATAATGACCCGCAGAATTATTTGAGCCTTTTGAGAAAGTTATTGTATGTGGCACGGGGTGTAATATAAAGGATTGACTGTTTCATTTGCAGTGACATGGCCTGACCTCTTTTACAGGCCCACAGCCACTTTGGTTAGTGGAAATGTCACAATGCTCATGTGCTGATCACCCTGATCACGTCGCAGCGTGCGGTGGGACTTAAAGAGGCCCCGACATAATAAAGCCAACCTTTACATGTTGATGCAGAGGACTGGCAGCAGATAGAGATATATGGGAGGCAGGTTGGGGAGGGGGTTGGCATTTAATACTCCAATGACAGGTTAGAAGCCCATTTTTAGCCCCTAAAGCAGGTAATTAACTATAATAAGTATAACTATTGAAGAAAAGGAAATAATTGCAGCTGTAGGCACTGAGTTGAAAAAGTTCCCTGTCAGTAACACTCGTGAATTTATATGAAGTGACTCAAACGCTTAAATATATCACCGAACTTAACTAACAAGCAGTGCGGCTAACACCTTCCATATCACACATGGCAAGCAGTCATTTTTGAAGCATGACAGCACTGTATGACACCGTCTTTATACCTCACCGAGGTGTAAAGACGGATTTCTCAGTGTGTGTGATGTGTCTCATGGTTTTTATTTTTATAAATTAGTTATTGTTGTTTTTTTTTTAATTGTAATGTACACTTGTGCAATTAACACGTTGTGAAAGACTGCAGTCGGGGCTGATTAAAAAAAAAACATGCTTATTGGATTGTAGGTTTTAGATGATAAATACATCAAAATGAAATGAGAATTATTATACTTTCATCTGTTAACGTTTTCATCCTCTAGTTGCTGACTTTTGTGTTGGCTCTGTTTTCTGTGCCAGATGCGATATGAGCGGTGCTTCAATCAGGTGTGTTACTAACATTTTAGGTCACTAAAAATGGTTTTCAGTATTGACGTGTAGAAATTGAAAACTGAGTCTTCGGCTCTTGACATCAGAGTGTGTGCCAATTCCCCTCTGTGAGGCATCACAAATGAGGTGACATTTCATGTAATGGTGGACATGGCCAAAATGGTGCTGGCTGTAACCTCGCTAACAGGAATTTTTACATGTTGATGCAACTGTACAGTTAACTGTCCACTATTAAGGAACAGGGGTGTCTGAATATACTTATTTAGAGATTCTGATTGGCCAACATTATTTTCTTAGTGTGGCTTTAGGGCTATCGCTGCCTGTTCGTTTGGTATGCTCTTGAATATTTGCAATTTGAATTGTGTTGAATTGAATTGTGTTTTTGTAATTTCATTTGGACAGAGTGCTTGTGTGAACAGAATTTTCTATTTAGAACAAAGAAGGAAACAAAAACTCTTTTCAAAATTACCGTGCACATGTAGACTAGTGAGGGGCATTTTAAATGACTTCAGTACTTGCATTAAAGTGTTATGCAGTGCTCAATTACATGGTAAAAAAAACCCCATAATAATAATTAATCTAGTGAAAAACCAGGTTTCAGTTAGCCTATTTAAGTATAAATTCAAAGTTGATACAAGAAAATTTTGCAAACTTTCTGTTGCTGCCATTACATGGATTGGACACAGCACTGTAGGACTGTCTCCGGAGTCGGGAGCCTCTCTCCTTCCCGTCAGTCCAACATCTGCCTGGTTAGCACGAGCTAACACAACACCAACAACTAATATCTGATACCAAAACGCCTCAACCTGCCCGTTAAACCCTAACCCATATTTGTACCCGAGTACTCAAGTACTCATGCCCATCCCTGGGGTGGATTTGGTCTTTGATGGGTTGTTAATGTATGCAGTTAGTTCTGGGTTTTGCAGTTCTTTCCAATATGAGCTGTCTGGTTATAGGGTTGAGCTATCACACACACACACACACACACACACACACACACACACACACACACACACTTGCTCCTTCTTCTTCGTCTTTGTTGTTTTTGTAGTCACTTGTGTCTAATGATCACTTCTAAATGTCAGCTTCTAGTCCTTTGATTGCTGAAAAGTAAACTCACATGTTTGGAGTCTCAACTTCCGTGGGCTGACATTGATGTGTGTCTTTTCTGGCATTTTCTCTCCCCTCCCTTTTCTTTCCTCTTTCAGCTTTTGCAACTTGGCAGAGCCACCAAGATTCTGGAGTGACATTTCTTAGAGTATGTTTTCAGCTGGTGCTCCGAGTGCTTTTCGGTTCAGTTTTGGCCAAGATGCAGTGGACCATGCAAGATTTTCATGGGCTCCCATTAGGCATCTTTATAAACTGCTTTAGCCAGCACAGATGGTCATTCACAGAGGTGGTGGACACTGCGGTGGGAGTGTATTAAGATGTATTCAGATGTTAGGATAATGCTTCATATTTTTGGGAAAATGTTGATTGGCTATTTGTGTCAGAAAGACTTCCTCAGGGTAGATTCATGTGCCAAAAAATGAACCAGACTTAATGAGGCTGCCAGATTACCAGTCCATCAAAGCCTGCCGAAATCATCCTGCCAACACAGCACTTTTGGTGGTGCACCCTCTGTGTTTGACTTCTTTGACTCACCCATAAAACAGCAGGGCAGCAATTGGTTGATGCCAAGGTGTACATCTACACTTAGTGGGCCTGCACATCACTGCAACTGTGAAATCCTTCAACTTAGCCCAGGCCATGTGGGCTGTCGAGAGATGTGGCAGGAGTCCTGGCGGTGGTGAAGCTGTTTACTGGCAGCAGGAGACGTAAAGGCGGAAGCTCGCCAGCAGCAGCGAGCTGTAAGAGGGGGGAGGCTGTAAGCAGATGGGCCGCAGGCACGCACCTTCATTCTAACTGCTGCACACTTTATCATGACACCCTGTGGGCTTTGTCTCACACACACACACACACACACACACACACACACAGATTGAAATGACGCTGACAACTCTAAACCAAAGCGTTCACAGCTGGATATGTATTGTGTGGAAGTGGTAACAGTTGTCAGGTTGTCACAGACAAGGTGACATATCAGCTCCTTCGACACAAGAAAAAAGCCGCAACTGTCGCCAGTGTATAATAACCTGTGGAGAGACTGAATAAGACACTGAGGTCACATCTTCTGTTATCTGTTATCTGTCATGTCTGCTGCTAATTTCCACACAAAGATGTAACATGACATTTACTTCATGGAACATGAGGTTGAAATAGATCTTTTAAGTCAAAGAAAATTAGCCCTTCCGAAAAATGCCCCTTTTACTCTGCCCTCTAATAACGGTTGAGCAGAACCTCAGTCAACTCTGCACTTTTGTCAAACTTCAATATGCCACAAGTTTTCAAGATGGTCAAAATATGTGACTGGGAGACTGTCACAACCTTCATGGACACATTACATTGTATATACGCAGCCCATTCTCATCCTGAACCACCACTTTGGTCCCAGTTATATGTGTTCTTAAAGTGTACTGAAGAAGAATATCATATGACTTGGTTAAGCTACATTTGAGTCAAATAGTTGATCAATAATTATTCAACAATAATATCACACTATTTTCAATCACTTGTTCTGGATTACTCATCTAAAGTATTTCCGTCCTATTTCACAGTGGACAGGCAATGGTTTGCATTACTTTAAACAGACCAGACCTCGGTTGCATCCCATGACAATTACAAACATGCCTGCAGCCTCAAATGTTGGTCGTCTGGGAATCGGAGCAGGATAACACTCCAGCTTCAGCTTCCAGACTGTGGTCGGAAAGCACAGGGGAGGCTTTGTTTACTCTACTTGGATCTCAAGGGTCTTCATATACAAACTGAAAGCTACACTGTGTATCTACTCCTTCAAGACAATCGTATTGTCAGTTTACTCTGTCCTCCGATTGGCAACAGCTATCTGCTCTGAGCCCATCCACCATCTCTTTCTTTCTCACTTGACCACACACTTGCTACACTCACACTCTTATAACATCTGCACCAAACCGTGTCAGCACTCAAATGCAGAATTACGCAGCAACAACTGTATATGCATTAAAAAGATGAATCCGACGATTTATAATGAATGCAAAGATGTCAGCGTCCGAAACACTGTTGCGCCTTTGCATTTTAAAAGAACGGCCAGTGAGTGAGTGCAAGACTTTTTCGGCCAATAGTCAGTCAATTAGAGAAAGACTTCTACGTTCATAGGGTGGGACTCATCTTGCTGCGGTCAAGCCAGATATTCTAGCTCTTGCACAAGCTTCTTTGTTGTTAGCAGTGGTGCAGCGCTATTCGCCATGTTGCTACAAACGTTAGCACCGTGGGTTTGGGGCTTGATTTGTTACCTTTCCGCACGCCTTTGCTGCTCAGTTTATTTATATTTGATGATAAGGGGTATTTACGAAGAGATTATGCTGAAATAATATGGAGCTTGGACAATGTGCACCTTAACACCACATTGCGTAAAAGCCAGATATTCTATACATATATTACATACATATTTTATATACATATTCTAATGCTGTTGAGCCATGCAGATAATGTACTTCAGCCTATAAATAATGATGACATACTATTCATTTTGGAGTAGTATTTCCATTTTGAGAGAAACTCAAAGCCAACTAAATTATGTTTTTATGACTCCATGCTGGCAATAGATATGGTGCGAGGCCTTATGTTTCTGGATAGTCAGTCTGTCCATTCTTCCTATTCTTGTGAATGCTAGATCTCAAGAACACCTTGAGGAAATTTCTTCTAATTTGACACAATGTCCACATTGACTTAAAGATGAACTCATCAGATTTTGGTGGTCAAAGCTCAAGGTTACTGTGCCCTTGAGTCCTTCTTATTATAGTTATGATATCTCAAAAACACCTTGAGGACATGTCTTCAAATTTGGCACAGATATCCACGTCGACAACAATAAGATCAGATTTTGGTAGTCAAAGGTAAAGGTCACTGTGACCTCACAAAACATATTTTGGGCCATAACTCAAGAATTGTATGCTTATTATAAGTGTATTTGTCAAGAAGGAGTCAAGACGGCTTGAGGAAATGTCTTCAAATTTGGCACAAACTTCCACTTGGATTCAAGGATGAACTGATTGACTGGACAAAGCTCAAGGGTCCTGTGACCTTGAGTCTGTCTTATTCTTGTAGATATGATATCTCAAGAACACCTTGAGTAAATTTCTTTAAATTTGGCACAAATGTCCACTTGGACTCAAAGATGAATGGATCAGATTTTGGTGGTTGAAGCTCAAAGTTACTATGAACTCACAAAAACTATTTTTGTCCATAACTCAAGAATTTTACACTAATTATTGAAACTTTGACACACATGTCTAATAGGATTCAATAGGGTCAAAGGTCAACTTTACTGTGACATCATAATGTTCTGCAAAAACACTTTTCTGGCCATTATTCGTCATATCTCAGGAACAGAAGGGGAGACATTTGGTCGGATTCTGAAATGACGACACTGATCTTGTCATGGCTACATATCAGTCTGCAGAAACTGTAACTGCAACTTGACTGGTGCGCAGAGGCAAACAACCACAAGGTGGCAATTCTAGTGTTATCAATATAATGAGGAAATGTTTTAGCCAATGATTGCTAATGACCTGGCTCACTGGACAGTTTTTCCATGGCAACTAACACCCCCTCCTGCAGCTCTGCAGTGTAGCCTTTCAGATGCAGAAGGGTAGTGGTGTTGGCTGTTCAACTTAACATGGAAAATTACATTTGGAAAAACTCCCTGTGACGACTCTCTGCCAAAGAAAATAGTCCCAGCAATGCTATAATACAGTATGTTCTTCTGTATTTTGTGTGAACTGGCCCTCAGTCTGTCTTTGAAGCTACATAAGTAAACAGTTAAGAAGTGTAATTTGTTTGGGCTGCTGACGTACAGTCACTACAGTCGGCCAGGCGTCTGCTGTGACGGGCAGGTGCTGCTGTGTGATTTAGGCCGGCCGACGAGTGCTTAGCAGGCCCAGGCAGCTTTAGCATGTGTTCATTAGTGAATGCTGGGGAAGCTTATCATTCTGAATGGCCTCATTAGTGATAGGGATTAATATGCGGCAGGTTCATTAGAGAGACAGGCGGAGGAGTGTGTTGCCAGAATTGCAACAAGGCTGCTGGTCTGGACTGGCCCTCGCCTCTCGTGTTGTTTCAGCTATTAACAACAAAGCCTCGTTTGATCATTTTATCGTAGCAGGTGACACAGTGTGCATTAAGGTGGAAGATGAATAATAATAAACACTTGTTGGAGTTTGACAGCAGTGAAGGGAAAAACAGCAGTTTCCTATTATTTATGCTGCTGCGCTGTGTAACAAATGATTCTGGCTATTATATTGCTATTAAGGTGAATCCTTACACGGGCAAAATGTCTTGTGGTGTTTTAATTGTAATAGCTGCCCTGACAGTGGTGGGTGATTGTAAATCACAACCACCACACCGGGAAAAAAACTGATTTAATATACATGTATATAGAGAGATATAGAGAGATAGATATATAACTTCCTCCTCAAACTTCTTACATTACCAGTCATCATGTATATGTTATAGGGCTGTCAAGTGATGAAAAAACTAAATTTAGATTACATAATCACAGAGCTGTAATTAATTAGATTAAGTACATACATCAGTTTTTGCTGTGAAAGTATTTAAGGGATATCAATTTAAATTAATTTTGGCAGATGTGTCATGGTAAAGCCATTGGATTTTGGACACAATTGTCCCCCTGTCCTCTACCACAGAAACTGGCCTGCAGTCCATTGCAATCCATTTTTCAAGGGTCACAGGTCGACTTACTCAGCTTGAATGTCTGCTGGAGTGTGGCTTGATGAGGCTGGCTGCTAGTTCTACTTTGGACCTCCAGGTTCGCTGCTAAATGCTTTGCGTTGAGGCGATATATCAGGCTTGCAGTACTCCAGTTGTACGAAAATTCCTTGCTGCAGAAATGGCAGATACGGTCTCCTATCAACAGTTCCATCTGGGTGTTTTTTGAATGTAAATGTTCCATTCACAATGTCGTCTCGTCTCGTCTGCCTCCAACATCTGACAAAGCAGCTATGGCGTTCAGTGACACACCAGGTCTACACGGAATGCAATTAATCAGCGTTTAATACATTATTTTTTTCTTATTATTAATTAATAAAAATTTACGCATTATTTTGACAACCCTTATGCATTGATTCAGCATCACACTTGTACGTAGGTGATGTAAGCTCAATAGGATGTTTCAGAAATGTCACCAACAATGTGTTTTCTTTGAGAGGCCAGTGGAACACGTCCCTGAAGCTTAGCGCTGCATCCATGAGAAGTGGAAATTATCTGATCATATTTCTCTCCTCATCTGTTTCCTTGACTCTTCGTCAATCCTCGGCGTTTTTCTTTAAACGCTCTGAGCAATAAAACACAACGCATCTTCGTTTCTGATCATCTGAGAAGCATGTGAATGCATCATTGGCCTTGGCTGGTGGAAGTCTCAACTCAAGTCGGATTTAATCAGACCTCACTTGCTCATACAGTGCCATTGCTGCACCGCATTAAATGCATAACAACAAAATGAGCAGCAGGAAAAGGGGCGCTGTTGGTAACAGGTCATTCTTGTTTAAGAGGTAAGCTGACCACCCTAATGCTATTCATTGAATATAGTTTTTCATCAGGTATTCCAGGCAACAGGGGTTGAGTATCTCTACAAAACAATGTTGTGGGATGTATACTTAAACATCTAATTTCACTGCACTGTGTATATTTGATAAATTACATTTTCAAAGTAAGGAGCACATGCTTGTATGTAGGTAGGTCCATGTTAGCCCAACAGATGTTACAGAAATGTGATCTGTCTGCACTGATTTGTCGTTATTCCTAGGGAAGCAACAAAAGTCCCACTTCGAGAGAACAGTTCATTCAATCTTATTTAATGATACCAGCAAGACCACAAGTGGGAAAAGTCGGGGATTCATGGACTTGGACATTAGACAGGCTGACCCGGTACATGCCAGACACCGAAAAAGAGTCGTGAAAAAAGATTTGTTTGTTCATCACTAGTATACACTTTCAATTTGTATTCACTTGCATTAAAGGGATCGTCATGCTGGTGAAGGTAAAAGGCTGAATTGCATGCAACAAAAGATGGTGGTAAATCCGCTGGAGGTAACATTTCACTGAGAAAATGCTTGAGCATAAATTTCATTTCCAAGTTCAAGATCAAAACTCTTTTGTACCCGGTGGAAATTCCGTCTACAGCAAGGCACAAATACTCTGCCTGTTAGACTGAGCCTTCTACACAGCACACTCTCTTCTCTTCGCATTTGAATGACTCAGAACTGTTGGGTGGGCCACTGCATACTTGTCCTGTGCCAATAGCATGCTGAGAGAAGGGACCCGTGCTCCACACATCTGTGCAGCACATTAAATATTAATTGCAGCGGTATTGTGTGTTCTTTTTTTATTAAATATTTCACCAACCAAGATTCAGTGCCTGGCTTGAGTTAAAAAGTTCAGTGGCGCGTGTTGTGTCTTCATAAAGGGGTTTAAAATGCCCATGGGTCAGGAAAGCCTCCGCAGATACACTTTGTTCCTTCCGTCTTCACACTAAACCCAGAAGAAACTGCCTTTGTACCGACGCACTGATCCAGTATGTTGACTCATGTTGTGCTTTTACTCTGTGCGACTCCTCTGTTCTATTATCTATGCTATATTGTAGTTTATACAATCCTGCCTTACCCCACACCTCAAAGAGAAATAAGCACTGTTACATGGGGCTTAAGAGTGTTAAATTTAAGGTTCTCCATCAATCAAGAATTTGTCTTTCTTCTGTTTATGTCCCCTAAAAGGTCTGACCTTGACTATACTGTCTTGCGTCTGCGCAAAGTTCATCACGAGAGGGGTGTTTTCACATGCCTTCTACTGAAGGGGGCGATGTCTGTGGACCTCCCTGCGTAGAAGGCACGAAAGCCAGCATATATGAAGTATAAATAGAACACTTACTGGGTATGCATACTGGGATATATAATATATACGTATATATATATATATATATATATATATACATATATAAAGCATGAGAATCTAGGGAATAAGGGGATGACAGCTTGGTGTTTAAAAGCATTACTTCAAATGACTTTGTACCTATTAAACCAATTAACTGCGACAATATTGTTGCTTGGTAACAAGACTGGGAAAATGGGTTTACAGTGCCGACATCATATACATGAAAAAAATTATGATAAACCATTTACAAAAATAAACTTTTGAAAATGATCATGATGAGTACTTATTATTATTGTGGTGCACATCGGTACCTGAGAAGAAGTGTGTACCTCTATAGCTGTACAGTAGCTAAAATATATATAGGCTGTGTGTAATACTGATAAAATATTGAGGAACAGTAATGAAACATCTGGCAACCAAAGCTACATGTCATCATATCATTTAGGGTTCAATGTAAATGTGGTTTGTGGCTCAGAAATGTATCTGCCCAAAGTTGATATTTACTTTCCCCTATAGACATTCATTTATTCGTTCATTTTCCGTAACTGCTTATCCTCTTGGGGGTCACGGGAAGGCTGGAGCTATCACAGGGCTGACACATAGAGACGGACAACCCTTCACACTCTACCCTACTCACACCTTCAGCCAATTTAGAGTCACCAATTATCCTGCATGTCTTTGGACTGTGGGAGGAAGCTGGAGCACCCGGAGAAAACTTTGAGCTAGGGTCCTACAGGAACACAGTGCAATCGTCCTACTTCCATCTTCTCTTCCCCTCTCTGTCTGTCTCTGTCTCAGCTTTATCATCAGTGCTGCTGCGCTCAGGCTTTCAATTGTCCATCTGAAGTCCGATACTTTTAAATCGCACAATGTCTGGTAAAAAAAATCGTGTCCTAACAGCGAGCACGCACCTCTTTGTCCACACTGAAACTACATAAACATGTACTTCTGTGATGTCATATAAACAAACCACTGTATTGGCAGCTGAGGTAGAGTTCGTCATCCACTAATCGGAAGATCAGCGGGTCCATCCTGGTTCCTCCAGTCTGCATGTTGAAATATCCTTGGGCAAGATACTAAGCCCCACATTGCTCCTGGTATGTGTGTGAGAGCATGTGAATGGTTACTGAGTAGGAGGTGGCACCACGTATGGTAGCCTCAGCCACCAGAGAGAGAATGTGTGTGTGACATGAAGTGTAAAAGCGCTTTGAGTGGTCGAGCGACTAGAAAAGCACTATACAAGTGCAGTCCGTTTACCATAAGCTGCGCACTCATGTAAACAAACAGTGTAGGCGATCAGCTGGGTAACCACTGCTTTCCTGCTACGTTTGTGCTTAACAAACAGAAAACACACATTTTAAATTGTGCTTTTTACTGGAGGTGATACAAAATATAACCAACAGCAAAGAGGTTGTTATGAGCGATGGTCATTACCAGAAACTTTGAGCTCTGGTTTGAGGGTCAGATTCACTGATGTATGCACGTTTGTGGCTTGGGCAGGGCGGCGGACTGGCGGATTAAACAACCCTGACCAGTGCATCAGTATTGCCTGAGCAACCGGATAGTCCTCATTGTTGAGCCCTCTCGTTGAAGAGCATGTCCTTTCATTCTTTATGATGTTTAAACAATGTCAAAGTCTCTATGTGTTCTATATATACAATATTTTCCACTATGTCCGAGTGCCACTTGTACTTTTCATGATACAGTACTTTGAAGAAGGCACATGGACTGAGCCTGTTGTTCCCCCATCTATACCTTATTATCTAAGATGCACTGTCCACATCCGCCTTCCTCCTGAGCACAAATTTGTTCTGTCCCTTGTACTTACAAGATACTCATTAGGAATTCAATTAGTGACCAATGTACACGAAATATTCAAACTGTAATTTGCAGGCTGCAATGCACAGCGTTACCATTTAGCCTCAGATTTAAAAGGATACACACAGCTATTTTAATGAGTTAACTATGTGTGTTTTTATTTGATTCGCTTTCATTCACTTTTATAATTGTTTTGCCGCTTGTAAACTTGATGATGCAGTAATAAATAAACTAATTTATCAGTGTTAGGAGTGTAGACACATCAGCAAAAGGCTGATTCTTAACATCCCCTTCTCTTTGTCCTAAATTAATGTACTAACTCATATTTGTTATCTTTGTTGCACTCTCAAAATGTGCAGAAAAACATCGCAGCCGCCCACCACCAGCAAAGCATTAGTATGCAACAGATGCTGCGTGGCATCAATGCTTCTCTCTCACAAAGACTGCAACAGAGCATCAAAAACAAACTCAAACACAGATGTAATTGACAGCAGAAGTGAGAGCAGAAAGGAGGTTGGAGCAAGCCAGCGATACCGGGCTCTGCTTGTCTGATACCTGTCTCTTTCCCGGGCTTACAGTAAATTCATCTGCCAGAGGTGATACACCTGTTGTGGGGAAGACAAAGCCGCTAAAAGGGAGTAGATTTACATATGAGTCTGTCATAAATAATCATCAAATTCTGCAGGCGCGCTGTGTCTGGGGCTTGGAGGATTTTCGAACAATGTGTTAACATTTGCGAGCAGCGTGTCCTCTTTTTGCTTCATCTATTATCTCTGTGTCTCATCACACTCTTCCCCTGATGCTTCTCTTTCGGTCACCGCAAGCAAAGCACGAGTCATTTTGGACAGCAAATGATGTTCGAAATATGCCACGGCCTTCTGGATAATCCGACGTGATCCAAATTTAATGTGCTCCCAGCATCTTTGAGAGACGGAGGAGCTGTGTTTGATGCATAATTCCCCGCCGTCATCACGAAGATGGAAAGCCAGAATGACCACTCAAAATCATTATGCTTGCTGTGATTAGCGCTGACCTTTCCTTTTTGGTGATGGCAAACGGCAGGCCAAAGACGGCGATTCACACCAGTGAGGAGCTCTTTATTCTGGTGATGAGGTTATTTCGGTCACGGCCTGTATTTTGATGGAATTTCTGCAGCAAACAATTCAAAGATCAAATGTGATTGGCTTCATGAATGCATGGCTTGCTTAAACCATGTGCATCTGTCATGATCATCGACTTTATGCCTGAACACAGCTATGATTCACACTCTTATTGTTTCAACACTTTTGGGCACCAGCATACAAATGGAAAAATATGCCAAACATGAATTAAATATAACAAAAATAACGAGCAAGCTGCGGTCGCAATGGGTGTATTTTTTTTTTTCCACAAATAATGGGGGGATATTGCAGATAAACCTGCCACCAGATTAAATTCACACCCCAATTTAAAATGGATGTGCTTTATTTATATGGAAATAAACAGCATGATCGCAAATGTTAAAAGTTGGCAAATGAGCGGGTGATGAAAGCGCAGCACTGCCTTGCTTTTCCGCCGTGTTGTTGCTCGGCAGACATAATAGCACCACCAAAAACTTTGACCTGAATAACAACAACGTGCATCCCTGCCATTGTAACGTGAGCGTAATGGATTTTCCCCTCATAACTGTTTTAATGGACTCATTTGCATAAGGAAATGAGTAAATACAGTGTATGTGCTATCTAAAAATAGCAGTAAATGAGGAATTTCATTGGCTGTATAAAATTGAATTCTGAAGAAGACGAGTGAAGCTGACACCTGTGTCAGTTTTATTTTCCCTCGAGCCAACATGGAGCTCGGCATGTCTGACTCACAGGGATGACAGATAACTTTTTTCATATAGTTTTTTTTTTTTTTCTCCATCGAAATGTTTAACTTGCTGAGACATTTAACTCCCCCCCTCCCTACCCCGTTGCTTACGAAGCTGTGGCCCTGATGAAGTCTGTTACGAGACTCAGGACAGAGTTTTACAAGATTTGCAAGAGTTCAGGGAGCTGAGACTCACCACGGTGGTGTTATTTCTTTTAAATTACACCTTCTACTTTCCTCCCCAAACGTATTTATTATGGAGGAAATAAAACATATATTAATGTTGTGGCATTTGGGGTGATAAATGACGCTCTAAATCTTGCATCTATGTGGTCCAAATTAAGGTGTCCTTTCATTAGAAGTTCTGCAGACTCTTGTATAATGTAGTATCTCAAGGTCAGGCTTTTTAACCTCTGAACGGGGATTGCCAAGTTGTAGCTTAGCACTACAGTGATTGTCCAAGAACAGTGTAGTAACCATATCTATGTACAGCAGGCTTTTTGCCCTTTAGAATTCTTCACATGCCCAAACTAATATGAGTGATACTCAGGAGCGTACGTTTGTTTCAACATTGGTGGGACAAATGGGGGGGTTTGGCATCATCTGCCAGAAAAGTTTGAGCATCACTCACATCCTCTAGATATTGAGGGAGACGTGTTCCCTGCATCGCCCCTGAAATCTAGGGCTGAACGATATATCGTTATCGTATCTATACCGAGATATGAACATGCAAGATATTGATATCCAAAAGGCAACGATATTGACGATATAATTTCCCCGTGAGTTTCCCGAGCTTGACCTACATGTACAGCTCAGCCAATCACAAACATCCTTTTTACGCTTGCCCGAAATGTACAGCTATCGAGATATGAAATTCTGTCCATATCGTTCGGCCCTACTGAAATCTACGCCTGTGGTGATACTTGATAAATACAGAAGTTGGTGTCTTTGCAAAATCAAAGCACGAGACAGATTCTCACTCCGATCTCGTCACATATCCATGTTTGGTCATAGACTTTCCACGTCGACATATGTGCAAGGTACCCTGGGTTCGTTGGTTGTTGACGTTCTGAGATGCCATGTTAACTTTAGCCTGTTATGTGCATTGTCCTTTTTCAAAATACATCTCTGTTTTCACAGGAAATTACACAGATGTCTATTCAATGCTGTTTCTACTTCCGCTGCCGGCTTAAAGGCGAGACAACTCGGGCCGGCTCAGACCAGGGTCTGACAACAAAACAGCTGCTCCATTGACAGATTTCCTTCACTTTCAGGCTGGTTTTGTGGATTTGGAGCTAAATGTTGTGTCTGGGGCACGTCGTGTATTAATGATACTCATTACCTGGAGAGGTTGGAAAAACATGTTTCTTTGCTGTTCCAAAACCAAAATCAAACCCTGAAAAGTGTAGGGTTAGCTAGATAGCTACTGAAGATATAGCCTACTGAATGTATACACATGCTGCTTTTGCTTTTTAATGATTATAACAGTGAAACAAAGGCCAACCCTGCTGTACAGGCACCACTGAAGAGAAGCAGGGAAACTTTGCTGATAGTCAACCAGCTGTGTGTCATCGCATTGTGCACAGATGAACGTTGTTTGATTTCCCCTGGAGATCCCTGCCCATCTGGTGATGAAGATCACTGAAGAAACACTGTTTATCTACACACACGGTGATACCACACAGCTGGTTCAATATCAGCAAAGTTCCCCTTTATATTAATTCTCTTCTGTGGCGATCAGCAGTGATGTGGCGGTTCACTTTTACACTGTGATCTGTAGCCTATAGTTCCATCACAAAGGGGTGGGGTTTAGTGAAAGGCCAATTGCACTTATTTTCTTACGACATCATCTGTTTTATAAATGTTTTTTGGAGTTTATACTTCTTTAAACTTAAATAAAAGTTTGGAGTCTGTTATTTATAGGATATTATGCAATGGTTTTACTGGTCTGGCCCACTTGAGATCAAACTGGGCTGCATGTGGCCCATGAACTAAAATACGTCTCACACCCCTGTTCTAAATGATTCATGACCTAGTGGGAATACAGTTTTTTCCCTGGAACATGCAGCTTTAGTCTCAGACTTCCAGCATTATATCCTGTGTATATCATGGCAGCTGAAAGAGGAAAGCACATTTTTTCCTTCATAAAAGAGATTCTGTGTAGATACATGTTTTTTATCTTACAACGGCACTGTGAATTTCACTCACCGCTGATGAAAAATGAACAAAGTCAACTGCTTAAGCTCGGTCGGAGGAAAGCTCTGTTTGCTTATCTGTGTGTACACGTTTGTTATGGCAAACACAACATGAATTATAGAAACAAACACTTTGCATGTTTAACTTCGGAGAGGGGAAAATGGATTTCCAGCTGTTCCAAGTGAA
Organism: Epinephelus cyanopodus; assembly: GCA_026686955.1. Lineage (NCBI taxonomy): Eukaryota > Metazoa > Chordata > Actinopteri > Perciformes > Serranidae > Epinephelus > Epinephelus cyanopodus. Next base: position 2,876,613 of record CM048937.1, on the reverse strand, counting down.
GTCAGAAAGATCGCTGCCAAACAAAACCATTAAAAAACACGCTCCGGACAAACACAAACAATCTCTGCAGCGGCAGAATTGCTTGTCTTTTACTCGCGCGGTGTAATTTATTTCAAGAACGGGGAAGATAAAGAACAGATCTATCCCTTTGGCATGACAAAGGAGGGCAGCGGCACAGATACACAGTTCATTACTAGCAGGCAGATATAAGTTTGGAGGGATAAGAAAGGACAGAGGCACAGTGAGTCCACAACTTTTACAAACACATGTTCAACCAGAGAACACAGTGTCAGTATGAGCTGCTGCCACTGCCTTGAGAAGAAGTGTGAGACCTCTGTCTGAATTTGTAGACATATAGTTCAGCAAGTGAATGATTTAAAAATGAACTCTGTGGATATGTTAATACATTATACATTATTAATATAACGTCCTCAATTTACACCTGTGGGGATGCATAGCAAGTTCATGTTGTTAAATAGCAATATATTAAATTTGATAGTATTTTACTTACTTAACCCTTTAATGCATGGTATCCACTGCAGGAGACAGACACAACTCCTTCGAAATAACATACACTGGGGGAAAAGATTCATTGGCATGATTTGTCATGCTAAAAAGAATCATTATCATCTTACTAATAGCTCTCAATGGGCATTCATGAATATGTTTTACCACAAAGTTGTTACTCTTTGGTGGTGAAAGCAAGCAAATCTGTCCAAGCACTATTAAATTCTTGATTTTCCTTTGAGACATGTTCTTTTTGGATTTGGAATCAATAGCTAGCCTTGCTAGGGACACTCAAAACTAGCCCCCCTACTGTGGTTCATCAAAATTTAGGATAAAGCGCCAGGCTAAAATGATGCACATTTAAGTTGACGAAATGTTGAAACATTTTTTGACTGAGTGTATCCACCTTATTCCTGAGGGCACTACTGTAGAAATGATAATAGGCGCAACTCCCAGTGAGATAGCGGAAGTAGCAGTAAGCTAGTTAGTCCCATAGACTGTCTGTGGTTAGCCCAGTGGCTACTCTTAGTGGCTAACCACCAACGTGGGTTCTTTTCAAAAGTAATTTGCCTTCAGTTTAGCTACTACTGATTTATGTCTTAACAAATATTTTACTAATTTTAACTTAGAATTTTCTAAAATGTCTTTGCGAAGCTCTGGTACCTGTTGCACTGTCCGTGTCTGTAACGACTAACAACCACTTTGAGCTAAATTTCTGTCTTCAGCAACTGTGTGTTGAACATGTAACCAGAACAAAAAGGGATTGCTCCTGTTGCCAAAGGTACCATTGATATGAGAAATAAAACCACAGGAGTTTCACAAGACATAGCGAAAAAGTGTTGAAACAGAATTTTCAGAAGAGAATGAGACCTAGACTGATAGGTCCGTAACTTAACGTCAGTACTGATATCCCTGTCTTTCCCCGTCTGTCTTCATTCTCAGCCCACATTTAAAAATTGCTTGTTATAAAATAAACTCAGCAACATACCTTGAAATATGTATTTGGTCATTAGGGCTGAGAATGTGTTATACTGATTTACCGTACTTCCCTGGGTGGCCTTGGGCCCTTAGAGAATAATGAGTTGGCTTCAGAGGGGCAGCAGGTGCCTGTAAAGGAGTATGATCAGCAGTAACCTCTCCTTCAGGAAATTATTGGCTGGGCTGCTTTGGCTCTGGGGCTTGACCTGCCAGCTGATCAGGGTCCTGTCCCTTCCCATTTTGATGATGAAACAGGGGGACGACCCACACAGCTCCTTGTGCTTCTCCTTTCTGATTTCAAAGGAGGTGGTCAAGAGTTGGTTGACAACACTGATGTCAGGGGCACGCTGGTCAGGGCTCTGTCATCGTATGGCTGCGGTTGACAACTGGGGGGCGTAGGCCGTGGGCCATTGCCCCCCATGGATCAGGCTTTGGCTGCCATGGTGGCTCCATCAAAGTCCCTCCTGGGCAAGTCGAACTGCCTGAGTAGAAACTGCAAAGTAATGGATGGCTTACTCGGAAAAATGCATGAGGCCATGGCAGTCCAGACACAGCTGGCAAGCACGGCTGCCATACTGTTCCTTCGCCAGCGCCATCTGGGGCCAGCTTAAGGAGGGTGTAGTACGGATTTAACAGCTGAACTACAGCGTGTCTCCTCACTTCTTCCCAAGCTCATGAGAGAGCAGGGTGAAGTGTCTGGCAGTGCTATGGCAAGTTTTTGGGTGGCGAGGCGCCATCTCTGGCTGTCACAGTCCATGCTGCAGCCAGAGGATAGGGCGTGTCTGCTCAAACTGCCTGTTGAGCCATCTGCCTTGTTTGGGCCTGATGCATCCATGATGATTCAGCAGGGCCAGGAAGCCCGTTGCTGTGCTAAGGAGGTGTCAGGCACCTTGAAGCAACGTCAGGGCTGGCAGTGGCCTCAGCTGCAGTATCCCAAGCAACCTCAGCCTGCTTGGGGGCAGGAAGATGTGCAGCGCTGGCTGGACCCAGCATGGTGCGGAAAGTCTAAACAGAGGACACGGCAGTGGCCGGGGGCCACCCAAGCCCATGCCTCAGTCCTGACGCGGCAGGACTGAGGCATGGGCTCCCCCTTGATGGGGAGTGCTCCCCCTCCAATGAGGGTGGTTGCATTTTCCATTATTGGAGACCACGAGCAGGGAGGTTTTGCACTCAGAAATCTTCACTCTCATGGTGAAGTCAGCTATCAGGGAAGTGAAGGAAGAAGATCAGCAGGCAGGGTTCTATTCCCGCTGTTTTCTTGTTCCAAAGCAGGACGGGATGCTCAGGCCTGTGTTCGACCCAATGGGGCTGAACAAGTTCCTCAGACCCCTGAAGTACAAAATGTCCATGGTCAAGCAGGCTGTCTGGGTAGGTGACTGGTTTGCAACCGTCAACCTCAAGAACGCCTATTTTCAAATCCCAATCTTGGAGGGGCACAGGAGGCATCCCCTTCGGCATCTCACTGGCACCCCGCACATTCGCCAGGTGCATGAATGCAGTCTTGGGGCCTCTGCGGTCCAGGGTGCACAGACAGAGGAGCAGTGCCACCATCATGTGTCTGTGCTGTTGGATCACATTTGGGGTCTGGGGCTGTACATCAACGAAAAAAAGTCTCCAGCCTGCATAGGCCACCCACTTTCAAGGCATGTGGCTGGATGGCAGTGCTGGGCTGGTGATGCTGTCACGTGACTGTGGCACCCAGCTGAAAATTAGAGAGGCAGGTCCTGATTGAAACCTGCCTCTTTAATTTTAAGCTGGGTGCCAGGGTCACGTGGTGGCTATGTCTTCTTGGGTCTTATGGCAGCCTCGGTACAAGTGGTGCCATTGGCTCTTCTACACATGCGCCCAGTCCAGAGGTATCTCTTCAGCCTGGGGCTCTGTCTGCAAAGACAGCTGCAGGCAATGTTGCTTGTCACCGTACAGCTTTGTGTGGACCTCAGGTGGTGACAGGACCCAGCCAACATCTTGAGGGGAGTATGCTTGGTCCAGTACTGCGTCGCCAGGTACTCTCTACATATGCGTCCCTGGAGGGGTGGGGCACACTCTATGAGGGGAGGGGCACCAGTGGAGTCTGGAGCGCATGCTGGAAGGGCCAGCATATCAGTGCTCTAGAACTGAGAGCCATTCACCCGGCCCTCCAGCATTTTCTCCCGAGTCTGCAAGGCCATCACGTGCTAGTAATAACCGACAGCACAGTGGCAGCAGCATTTGTCAACAGGCAAGGGGGCCTGGGCTCCCCTAACCTCTGCAGAATAGCACACAGGCTGTGGACCTGAGCATGGACATGGTTCCTGTCGGTCAGGGCTATGCACGTGCCCGGATTGTTGAATCAGGGGGTGGACCCACTCTCCAGGGGAGGCCCAAGTCCAAGGGACTGGAGGCTGCACCCAGAGGTGGTCGGAGAGATCTGGCACCGCTTCAGCAGAGCAGTGGCCAACCCGTTCGCAACCAGAGACAATGCCCTTTGCCCACTGTTCATTTCCATGAGGTGGGAACCCTTCCCCCGCGCGGGCATTGGTGCCATGGCACATCAGTGGCCTCAACGCCTGCTGTATCTGTGGGTATTGTAGTCAATTACAACAAGTGGGTCCTAGAAAACCTTTGAAAAATGAAAGGTTTTTGGTGGAACCCACTGGGTAGGTTCTTCACAGCACCCCTAGAAGGTGGAGGGGTTGTGGATAGAACTTCCAGAGAGGGTTCTGGGTGTAACCATGCCAACATGTGGAACCTTCCCCTTGTCCACCAGATTAGCTCTGTCTCTTGAACCAGTTCCATTCAGGAGTCTTGGAACTTCGGTGCTATCTAGTAAGCTTGCCCACCTTTGCGCCATTTATGAGTGGAAGTATTGCAATCAAGGGTGTGCCTATTAATAAGGAGAAGACGGAGCAGCCCATTGATACATTATTTTGAGACAATTGATATTTGTAATTGGCAATACTAATTAGGCAAACATATTTTGTGTTGTTTCATATATTGATAAAGTTTTTTTAAGGCAGTTATAAGCTACTGCAGTATTGTCTTTGTGCTCATACAGTATGTGGACATATTTAATGTTTGATGTTATATTGTTAACTAGAAATTATATGACATTGCATCTCGAGCAGTGTTGTGGACTTAAGTAAACTAAATGTTAATTATAAGAAATTACTATCTACAGGAGTAATTAAGTAACATATTTCATTACCTGAATCATGTCAAGTGTAATACATTATTTTGAATGACAACCCTGACACTGCTGACAATATATTTAATCTGTTTTCAGTGCAATTTTTCCTGGTCAGTAAACATGCTCTCATTAGCACTCAAAGCACTTGAATAGGCAAAGGTCATGGTCTTGTCTACATAATAAAAAAGTCAACGATTAGAATTTCAGTGTTAATGCAAACCATTATCTTTCTCGAACTTTAACCACTGTATTGCTCTTTTTTGGTCACCTAAAAGTGAACTGAGGTAATTACAGCCTTCGGTAATTAATAAATTAATTCATGGCGTTGATTTGGTCCGTGATAGAAAAAAATAGTAGTTATATATGTGCCCATTATTTCCTGAAGAGTCAATCTGTGCTTTAACTCATGCTGATTCATGCATTAAACATCATTTATGCAACAGCATCGTAATGTGTGACCCAAAACACAATGCAAAACAAGAGCAATGTAAACATGTAAACAACAGCAGAGTAAACATGCTGCATGCAAGAACAGTATACCATGTCATCACAGACTTGAATTTATTTTTCCAAATATTCCATGATGAATACAACTATAATCCTCCTTCTGTGTAATCCTTCAGAAATGATAAAATTGCACTTAATGGTCATGGCGGTATCACTGGAAACACTCTGCATTTTAAGAATAATACTGTTGTACAAAAACACCACGGGCCGTTCAAGGATCACCAGCAGTTTGTAATTACACAGAAATGCTTTTGGTGCTGCAGTCAACAAAACATTGGCCTGAAAATAGAACTTAATGTGAGTTTGAGGAAAACTTCACACTGAACACAAACAAAACTCTTCCAGTTCTATTGACTTTATTTAAAATAAAAAAGTATTACATGTTTTATTGTTTAAAGCTCACAGGCTGAAAAGAGAATATTTTTTTATGATAGGCTGATATCAAACATACTGAAGATTTGAATATGCGACACTTAGAGCTCATCAGTACTCTGGAGAATCCAACTGTTTCCACGTCTGTTTGCCAATTAAAAGCCATTAGATCACAATGAGAAAGCAATTTTTAAGTATTTGTACCTAATTCAACTGTAAATCATGTTGCAAGTGCAGTTAATTTACATCAGTTTCCCCTCAAGGATACTGTTAATGTGCACCCGCTCCTCTCTGTGGCATCTCCACGCTCTCTTGTATACTGTGGCATTTTGGAAAGTTCAGTACAATGGGCATGAGGAGGCGGAGAGGAGAGGAGAGGGCTTTGGGTTTTGTTAAGTGGTGAAAAGAGGAACACATTGTCGTGTTTTAAATCTACCTTTATGCACAAAATGAGAGTGATTGGTTAGCCAGAGTTTGGCCTTGGGCCATCTGTTCTTGAGCAAGGCTGCATCTCCAGAGACTACTGTGTATTCAAACACGGCAAAGTTACTTGGAAAGACTGTTTCTGGTTGTCACCTCCAAGTTCTCCAAATTACATCACTCAAGATCATCGAGATCATCAAGAAACAATGATCCCATCAGCTGGGACGTACAGTATGACTTCCGTGTCGTGCATGAACTAGCACAAAGCCTGATTGACAAAAATTGTTATTTTATTTTTGGGGGTAACGTGTCACAAAACTAACTTGTTACAGTAATATACTACGTTTTAGCAGTAGCTAAGTAACAGGTTACCAACAGGATTTCAGGTAACCGCAACCGCAGAGCTACGACAGCACAGTCTTGTTCTTAGGCATCACTCTCTCCGGTGCTGCTGTAGCTGAGCGGCACACCAGGACCCGCCAGGTGTATGTGTGAATTGCACGCCAACCTTAATATTTATTTATTGTGTTATATCTCATAGACCCACCAATACTGATCCATATCTCATAATTATCAGACTCTGATCCTCTGCCTGAGCCTCCCTCCGCCCAGGATGATTCATTTATTTCAAATGGTCTAGGCTATTTAATTTTTCTATATCAGTTTCTGTGCTTTGATTACCTGCTGTGAACAACATGACCCTCATCCCTTTAAAATGTCTTTTAGTTCTTCCAAGGTCATTTTGGTGACACACACATTACAAATAACTGTTAAAAAAATGTTTTATAATGTGACAACTCTGTGGTTAAGATTTGATTTGAGATAGATTTGGGCTAAAATAAGTACTTCGTTAAGGTCAGAGAAACGTATCATTTAATCTTTGCACCCTGAGAGAAGGAAATTCAAGTTGAACCAATTATTTAAAGACAGGTCACACACTGCAAACCTAATGCTCCATTCAGATTTTTGCTTCAATCCTTTTTTTTTTTTCTTTTTTTTCACTTTTCATATCTTTTTTTGAAATATAGCCAGTATCAGATTCCAGTGTGAACTGGTCAGGGTCCTGAACTGACCCTCATTAGCAAAAGAACAACAACAAAGACATCACGCCAGCATGCTTGCACAGAAGTAAACATGGAGGCCACTGAATCACGATTTATGATTTTATTTATCAGTTGCTGTGCAGTGGAAGCCGACAAATTTGTGAGCAGATGATATTAAGGGTGAGAAGAGAAAAAACCTGGTACTTGAAATATGGCTATTTGTGGAGCAATGGTTGCTGCTCCTATACGGAGGTTTGTGTAGATGTGGACTTAGACCCAAAAACAGATTTCATCCAAAGTTCTGGTTGTCAAGAACTACTTTTAACTGCATCATCAGTGTTTGTATTCCATGAGGAGCTTCTGTCAGCACAGAACAATTTGACATAAAAGTTGCATGAACCACTCAGACTGAGGTCACAATACAAAAAAGTCAGATCTGTGTTTGACTGAGGACCACATGATAATGGTCCAGATCAGAAGTGAAAATATCAGAATCGACGTGATTTGTACTGTTCATACTGTCACATATGAGCATAACAGTCAGATTTGGGCTACATTTGCCTGCAGACGTAGAGCACACACACACACACACGCACACACACGCACAAAAATGCATAAATATATGGGATTGACAGATACAGGCGAAAGTCTGTTCACTGTCTTCCCCCAGAGCTGATCCTCACTGTCAAGCTTGTCAAAGTTGAAGAATCAAATCTTTTTCATCTTGACCTCCCAGCCACTTCCTGTTTGCCTGCTGCCCCCCCGTAAATGATATAACGTTTCTCTCTGCTCCAAGTCAGTTGTCTTTCACCGCCGTCCAGCGTTCCCTTCAACTAAATCTCACATGCCTCTCTGTAACGGAGGTCACCCTCCGCAGCACTACATAAAACACTGAGAGGCAGGATGATACAAGTGATAGGTCAGATAGAAATGAATGATGACAGATATTATTACACTTTCATACAAGCAAGGAGAGATGCTCCTTGGCTGCATTATGTGCGAGTGTTAGAGGTGGGGGTGACGATCACGGCTAAAGTTGTATTGATGGCAGCCAATCTAATCCAACCTTTGTGTTTATGACTGACTTTCAGGATCACTATTAGTTAAGAAAAAGGAAAGGATCATGTTGCGTCAATGTTATGATACACTTAATATTTTCAAAATAATTTACCTCTACTGATTTAATGGAACACTTCACCCCCCAAATGACCATTTGTATATCGGTTAATCACTTGTGTTATGTCTCATTTGTGATTTTTTTTTTCCCGCATGCCGCATCCCGGTGGACGAAGAAACCAAAAACGGAGAAAATTCTCGATGAATTGAAGTCATAGGCAAGAAAATCCAAGTCTTATTTATCCAGTTACATGCTCAGTACTTCCCAAATCATGCATTTTTTAAACAACATCACTACTTAAAAACTGAAACATGCTCTTCAAAACCAAACTCCATTGACAAAAACAGTAATTTTACCTCGCTGAACACAGGAGTTGCTGGTCTATAATTGCCTTAATCAGTCAGTTTATGTGTGTTAATGTGTGACTTGGGTGCTTTAACAAGTAAGTTTGGATTCTTTAAAGTCACACAGCACAAACAAACTAACAGACAGAGGCAGTGGTAGCCCAGCAGCTCCTGTGTTCAGTGAGGTAAAATTACTGTTTTTTTCAATGGAGTCTGGCTTTGAAGAGAGCATAAAAAGCTTTCACTTTTAGTTTGATTCTCCCTTGGAAAAGGCTGTCTGTACTGGAAGTACTGAGCATGCAACTAGATAAATGAGACCTTCTTTTTATTCTCAGTAGGCACTGCAGCTGTCCTTAAAATATATGTACTGTTGCATGCAGTATGCACACAATCAGGACTTACTACTTCCTCATAACGTTACACTCTGAACTTCAACCCTCTTATTCATATATCCGTTACCAATAACTGCACACATTGTGGATTCTACCATATTATTTTCACGATATAGTATATATTACAGAGGCCATATTTCTGTCATTGTTATGTTATACTTATGCCCTTTGTTGTTGGTTATATTTCTGATTATTTATTAGACTGGTTTTCTAATAAACTGGTTTTCTAGCATACTTTATAATAGAGATAGAGGCAGAGATCATTTTTGTGTCTCTGTCAGGTAATTTAGTTTCTTTTAAGGTCATTCTGTGTCCTTTTTGTCATTCTGTGTCTCTGTGAGGTCATTTTGTGTCTCTTTGTGGTACTTCTGTGTCAAGACTTCAATGCATCAAGAATTTTCACAGTTTTTGGATTCTTGTTTTATTGAAGGCGTGCGAGAAAAGCATACAAAGAGTTCAACGTAACGCAGGGTGAGTAAAATATACAAATGTGGGGATGAAGTGTTCCTTTAAGCTGCCACACATTCAGTGTCAAAAAGCAGCAACAGATTGCTTCCACAAATTGAAGTGTATAAACCCTTTTTTTTTTATATCTTCTTCTATTTCACTGTCACGTTTTTGTGGGAAATGATAGCGATAAAAGCCATTAGTTTGAATGTATGAATCCAATCCCATTAAAACGCAACATAAGACTTTGATATCTTATGACTTCATGGAGGATTTACTGAAATAACTTGATTAAACATTCAATTATAAATGCATTATGACATGATATAAATTTAAATTATAGACTAGCCTTAGATACTTGTGAATCCACACCAAGACAAAATGGTAGTATCTCTGCATGTAAACACACAAAGGAACTCTGGAGGTAAACAGGAAGGTAACAAGGTGGTACAGCATGTGATGCCCTCGCTATGTGCACTGTGTCTTAAGCCTCACTGAATGTTTTTTAAGACCCCACTCCTTGCTGCTAGTTAATAATAATGTGTCACCAAAGGGCACATCTATGATATTAATGACACTGAAGGCAAGACCTGCCTTTGTGCAAGTATTTCTCCCCTCCCTCCTCATAAAAAAGCAGTTTAATCTCATTCATAGGTGATGTGCCTTATGGCCACTTCAGATCAGAGAGATTTGTGATGAAACATACTGTAGCTGTAAATTTACACTTCTGTGAACGACATTATCTCATGCTGTCAGAGGGTGGCTGTCAGCGAGGTGAGAAGATTCATCAAATCGCAACCTGTTGGTTTTAAAATCTGTGTCAGGCTTACGCATGTTTCTGTAATGGGAGAAGTTATGTCTGATAAACAAAGCTTTTATTGATGTAATTAATTTCAAGCAACATTAACAGCTAGATGACAAAAACAGATGTCTCGGATCTGACAGTTGACTTGTGAAGCTGTTTGTTTTATCTGTTGCCAAGAAGCAGAAGGTTACCATATGATTGTAAATTGTGGTCAGAACATTTGGTTAAGGTAAACTCTGCTTCATTTATATGCCCATATTGCTTTGTGAAGATGTTTTAGTCCATTTACCACAAATTACATTGCTAGCCATCTCACAAAGCATCTTCAAAGTTTTAATTGATCTCCAACCTCAAGCTTTACATAGTAACAACAACAATGGTAAAATGTATTTTTAAAGGAAATCTTCACTCTTGTAATGACCATTTGTGTATCGGTTACTCACCCGTTGTTATGTTGAATTTGTGAAGAAAACTTTGTTTTTCTCACATGCCTTTCGATGAACGAAGAATCCAAAAACTGAGAAAATTCTTGATGAATTGAAGTCATAGGGGTCCACATTGAACAACAGCAAAATTCTATCAAAACATCCGTTTCCAGACTCTCACATGACTCATGAAGTTAATCCACGTCTTATTTACCAGTTGTATGCTTCCCAGACAGCCATTTCTGATGAGGAACTGAACTAAAGGTGAATCTTATCTTTGCTCTCTTCAAAGTCTCAAAAAACAGAAACAGTAATTTTACCTCACTGGATACTTGAGCTGCTAATCCACCACTGCCTCAATCAGTAGTGTGTGATATTGTGTGACTTTGGTGAAGCCAAACTAACACTTTAAAACACCAGTTCCCATCGGGGATCCTAACAACCCACTAAGGGTCACCAAAGCCACAAGGGGGGTCATACGGCCCTTGATTTTAAGGGGTTCAAGACAACTTAAAAACACACAAACTAACTAACTAACTAATTAAAAACACTGGGCCTCGTTCTGCATCAGTCAACTGTGCAGTTAAAACAACCAAAAAGCTAATGGATCAATGGCCAAGCGTCAAAAAGACGAAAACACCAAATTTGTCAAAGAGTTCCAAAATCCATAAAATATGTCACTTAGAGTCAGGGATCATCAGTTTACTCAAGGATAGGAGAAGGGTTCCGGACAGAAAAAGGCCGGGAGCCACTGCTTTAAAACACCAAAGTCACACAATACCAAGACCTGATCAAAGCAGCGGTAGACCAGCACCTCCTGTGTTCAGCTCCGTTCTGTTCGGTTCCTGTTGGAAAAGGGCTGTTTGTTTGAGAAGTACTGAGCATATGACTGCATAAATGAGACTTGGATTATGGTGCATGAGTTGTGTGAGAGTGTGTAGAGTTCAATTAATCAAGAATTTTCTATTTTTGGATTCTTCGTTCACCTTAGGCATGAGAGAAGTTCTCTTCACGAATTCAACATATCACAGGCTGAGTAACTGATATACAAATTCATATATTTAAGTTAATATAGATGAATCAGGGGTTTTAATGCCGCTGCGGTAATGGCCCCGTTAACATCCACCTACACTTTGAGCTATACATCATCAAACTTTGGGTTTACAAAGCAGAGTAAATGAGCATTAGCCTCAGTTATCTGTTACTTGAGTCTACACATTAACATTGTTCTTTGTGTTTGGAAGCTCCCATCGTAGCTTAAATGCACTTTTACCTGCTTTTAACTAAAGCAATCTTTGTGCTACAACAAGGGACTCATTCATGCCTCTAACCGGTGCTTGTCATATCTAAGGATATATTAACGTAGGAGGATGCACTTTGAATTTGTGAAGGTGATTGCACTCTCCACCGCTCACACACGCTGCAGTGACGTGCACCCAGTTAATTTGGGTCTCTGTTCCTCCCCCACACGAACACTTGTAAACTGAAACATACACTATTAGCAGGTATATTTGTCATAGAGTGTATAATTGCAGAATTGGAGCTTAGAGTGGGCACTGTACTAAATCACTTACTGTAACAGTAGCATTCCACCATGGGTAGAAGCAGCTTTTTAAGGGTTCAAACTGTGACAACCTGCTTTCCAAATCACACATTTCCCCTTTTTTGTAGCTTTCATAGGTCACACAGGTAATACCGTAATGCATGCATGTTTTCCTTTATTCCCCAAATTACATGACAGCCACACAATTATTAGTCATTAGGAGCTATAGTGCTATAGGCATGAAAGACACAGACAATAAAACACCATACATAGAGCTTTACAGGACTTTTCTTAAAACTCCCCTTATTACAAAACTTTTAGTATGGATTACACAGAGCGATATCAGCTAAAATCATTTGTTAGTTCAACTGGTATCCTTACAAATTTTCCATATCAGATACTTCAAGATTTACATCAACATTAGTACCCATGCAGAAAGTAAATGTGTGGACAGGACACAATACAACTTTGTCAAATGTTCTGAAAACACCATCAATACCTCCATATGCACATGGATCTTCTGTATTAACACATGGAAAGAGACAGAGAGACATTTAATAAGTAGCCTGTCTATGAGTTAAAGGTATTTCTATATCAAAGCATTTATTTAAAAGGAAATAGGTCGCTGTTAAAGCTGGTTCGCTTGTGATTCCTGTTATTTCCTTATTTCAAAACAGCGGTGAAGAACACCAGGCAAAGCAAGGAGTTTTCATTAAAGCAAAATTATGACTGGTGTTTCCATTGGATGCCAAACTAGTCAGAGCACACAAGGCCAAATTACCTACCGAATTACCATATGACCAGTCCCTGACAAGCAATGTTGCATTTAATGCATGGATATAATTTAAATTTCTTCACCGTCTCCTACAAACACATCTCACTTGAACTACACTACACTGCCTCTATGATCTCTGGTGGTCCTGCGCCGCTTCATCCGTATCCATAAGCTTTCAGAAAACACGCAAAAATGCGAATGAAATAAAACCAAAGTATGGACAGAAGTCCCTGTCCGTCTCTATTTTTGTCCGTAATGTTGAGCATAAATGAGCTCTGAAGCAGGATTTATACTTCCGCATCAGCTCTATGCAGAGCCCACGCCATAGCCTATGCATTTTACATTGTATACATTAGCAGAGGGACAAGCGGAGATTTCCTCTGCCCACATGAAGCTCGGATAAAACCCAATATAAATCACACACAAGACTTAAAATGCTATTTCTGTGGAGGCTTTTTTTTTTAATTTATTGTTCATTTTTACAGGGACAGCGCACAATTAAAAGTAACAGCTAATTTACATCTGTTGTCCCTGGGCAGGTAGACAAAAAACAACAACCTCAAACAACAAATACATGAATACAATAACAAAACAATACATAAAAATCCATCAGTGTGAGATAAAATCAGTATGATAAATACAATAAATACATGGAAGGCAATCATTGGTGGTGACTTTTTTGTTGACTCTGCATACCATCACTAAACTCACTACACTGTCTCTGGTTGTGATGACGCAGATATGTGTAACATGAATGTCTCATATTGATGGACAGAAACTACTGCTGAAGTCCGTTCAAGGCAATTCCCTGATGCTCTGGGTGAAATCAGGGGGAGACTGTTTTGCACTGTGTGAAAGGTTGGGCAGGATTCAAACGTTATTGATTAAAAAAACACTTTGCTTCCGCAAAACACGCCAGCACATCGACTGGACTGTGTAGGCAACAGGCAAGACAAATCATCATGACAGAGGTTGCTGCATCCAGATCTGTTGCATGTGCTGAAAGAATCAAGGTGAATAAGATTAAATATGCATGGTTAGTGGTAACGTCAGTCTAGTACGAACCAAACTCAGAACAGTGGGGTTTTATTTCTCACTGCAACAAGCTGCCTTTCATTCCTAATAAATGATACACCTGAAAACGTTGGAACACACATTGCAATTTTTTAGAAAAGCTGCTGTGAAATCGGACATTTTAGGCTGCACCAGTCCCAAAGTAAAAAGCCTTTTTAAAACGAGACTGATTATCTACCTGCGTCCTAGAACAAATATTGTAAGTAGGATTTATTAGCAATTTCAAAGAACGAACAACTTCGGGTCCGACACTAAAGGAGGGAAGGACACTTGGATGGGTTTGTCTTCTTTTTTTTTTTTGATTTACCTGCTCTATTGTCACAAGAATCTGCTCTCCTTTCGGGAATAAGGCCATCAATCTCTCTCTGTCTCTTTCACACTTTCTGTCTGCCTCTCTTTCTCTTCTTCTTTCAGTTCTGGGTCGATGCAAAGATGAGCTTGTTTTCTGCAGACGCCTCTCTACCACAACAGCACCAGTCAAATTCAAGAGCTAATGACACCCATTTATGGACCAGAAACGGTTAATCTCCCATTTCTCGTCAAGTCACAGCATGCTTATGAAACCTCATGTAAGTTATTAAATTCCTTACTGCTGTATTTCCATAATAGTCACAGAAAGGTTATGTGAACATGAATAAGAATACATCTAAAATAAATAAGCTACATTGATTTCTTTTCTTCTCTCTGATCATTAAGGTGAGATAACTTGTAGCAAAAACAGTCAACCCTAAAGAAATTAGAATCTACCTACAAATTATATGCCTGCCTCTGATATGGCCTTTGCAGCAATCACAGTAATTATTGGCTGTGTGTACTGTGGTTGTGTATTACAGGGACAAATGTCATTGAGATTTCTAACTTAGATAAATGTTGCCCTGACGCCTGCTAAAGAAGGCTAATTAACTCCGCTACCTATGCATTGTATCGCTGCGGCTTTCTATATATCAGATGGTGACTGGAACAAATTAACGCCTGTGCACTGGCATGGTGGCACTAGCATTTAATTTGTTTCATGAACACAGCGGAAACAAAACAGGCAGTGTGGTCAGACTTGATTGTCTGCAAAACAGGTTTTTATGTTAACAGCTGCTCGAGAGGATTTTTTTCTTCTTATTAGACTAAAAAACATATTCAAACAGACACATGAATCACTGCTGCCAAGGAGGATATGGTATCACTTTGTGTGTCTGGACAAAGCAGTGCTGTGTATTGAAATCCCTGTTTTGCATCTGTACATTATGTACAGTGAGTAGCTACCCTGAAATGTGCTCTCCTGAAATCTCTACTGTAATAGTTCTACAGTCATTGCAGTTTATCTCACTGTTGAGAGAACTGTGTAAGCAAATATTGATATTTTTCCACCCACAAAATGACCTTGTTGGAGCATTATTTACTCGATACTTTATAACCATACTAGCTTCACGGCTGTAGTCGGTCCAGCTGCAGGTTGGTTGGTTATAGGGTTGATGCATGGAGAAAAAAATAAGGGTCACCTTGACAGAAGCTATATGCCCTGAGGACACAAATCAAACTGAGGGTCTGAGGGTCGTCCCCCAAGAGACTTTGAGTATTAGGGACTTAATTTCCTGCATTCCGCTCATCTGAAGTCCTCTGCTATTCTCAACATGAATGCAAACAATAATGACATAATAGGTACAGCAGTCTGTGGTGGCTGTGGCTCAGAGGTAGAGTAGGCTGTCCATTAATTGGAAGATTGGCAGTTTAATCCCCAGCTTCTCTAGCCTGTATGTTGACGTATCCTTGGGCAAGATACTGAACCCCAAATTGCTCCAAATTGCTGTTCCATCTGTATGTGAGTGCGTGTAATGGTTACCGAGTAGCAGGTGGCACCATGTATGGTAGCCTCGGTCACCAGCGTCTGAATGGGTGAATGTGACATGTAGCGTAAAAGCACTTCGAGTAGTTGGAAGACTAGAAAAGTGCATTTACCGTTTAAATTCACCTTTTGCAGACCTCTTGCTAGCTAGCGGCTAACGAGCCAGGTTGAGGTTTTAAAATGTAAACATCAGGAAAAAGATAGATAAGTTTGTAGCCTGAAAATCCAGACCCAAATCTAGAAAGATTGAGGGTCTGACCATGAGTAATGCAAATGGCCCAACTCGAGGGGCGGCACCAAGCATGTGTAACCGGGTGGTTATTTACAGTGCATATATATTGTATTTCTTTTTCTGTGTCCCTCAGTCTGTTTTATGTTGCAGCAGGCATGGCGATCGCGGCAGGTGTGTGTCACGCCCCTTACCGGCATCTGTAGTGCAGCCGCGTTATTGGCTGCTAATGCGGACCTGTTTATATACTTATATATTTATATATATCAAGACTGACCTCAAACCGTGACTCCTTAGTGGTGAGGTAGGAAGTTAACACAGCATTGAGGACCTGCTAAATTTATGCATGCAGCATGTTTATTTTTGTTTTTCTTCTGCTTTGATTTGAGATTGCAGTTGTTTTGTATATAGATGTTTTGTTTGGTTTCTTGTCTTTCTTTTTGTTAATTTGCGCAGTAGACCTCAAAAACAGCTAAAGTGCTGACTCTCTTTCTAACTTTCTAACTAATATTGTACCCTTTGGAAATAAAAACAACTATATAACTGTTTTTTTTTAAAGAGAAATAACTTAATAAAGAAATTATTTTACTGTGAGTAATAAAACTTGTTAAACTTTTTCTTACATTGTGCCTGTATTCATTTGTGAAGCTTACCTGTGTATGGGTGGTATTTTTTGGGAAACCCTCTGAGAAATTAGAGTGAAAAGTAGATTCTTTAGGTGCAAGTCCTAAGGTGGCGTTGTTGGTGCTAATTTTCCAGATCTGCCTCTCGCAGTTCAACTGGTTTTGCCACACATGCATTTGTAAATGTCACTGCACGCAATTGGATAACACTACGACCAATCAGAACAGTACGCGGGGTGATGTATCCAGAGATCTACAAGCGGAGCTAACTTGTAGATTAGATTCTTGCAGTATCCGGTTGGCAAAATGGCAAAAACGTCCTTCTTTGTTTGAAGAAGTGCTGTCTTCTGTTCCTCTTGAAGAGAAAAAGCCAAGTCTAACTCGGTCATTGTAGCGGCCAAAGCCGACAACTGTTGTTCATCCATAGCCATCTTGCAATGTTTACTGACTGATTCCAGACTTCGTCGTCGCAGCACTGTCGTCATCTGTTTAGCTCGCCTCTGGCCCGCCTATATCAGGTACACCAATGTGATTGGTGCAGCTGGGCTCCAAGGGCATAGGTAATGAGCATCATTACTAATTGCCAGAGTGACTCGCTCAGCAAATTCAAATTGTGCTCTTGCGAGAACTCCGGATTTCCAGGGTAGGAAGTTTGACTGATCTGCATTAAACTCGGAACATAATCTAGGGACCAATATCTAAAGTTCCCTCTTGGCAAAAGTTGGAAAACTTACTAAAACTGAACTTCTATAAGGCAATGAATATTGCGGAGGGCGTGGCTCTTCACATAAAGGTGTATAAACATCTCAAGGGTTTCACCCATCACCACGCAACTTTGTAGGCATATGACCACACATAATCTGTGTGTCTCATTATTGACCCAATCAAACAAAATGGGGGCGCTAGAGAGCGAATTACTTATCTAGGCCTAACCACCATAGAGCATGACGCCTCAAGGTGACTGGGAAAATTTAACTCTAATTGGCAACTGGGGTGGCGCTATAACAACAGAAAAATGCTTAAAATGGCTAAAATGCAACCTGCACAAGGTGACAAAGCTACCAATAGGTATGGACTATCTATCTACTTACCCATCTATCTACCTAATTATTGACTGACTGACAAGCTAATGATATTCCCATCAGCCTCAGCAGTACTTTGTGTTTAGTGCTTATTAGCAGATGTTAGCATGCCAAATAAAGGGCTGGTTCATACTTTATTGCAGACCACTCGAGGCTTGTAAATGGACAGCACACACACATGCTTCTCATCTTTTTCCTGATTTGTAGTCACCACATGAAATATAAGTGCTCATCTATTTCATCTTTTTTTTCCTGCAGTAGGTAGTAAAACACACAACCTGATTTGCCTCTTGTTCACTCAGTGTGAAAGTCTAACAAGTGCGAGAATCATGGACTTTAACAGAACAAATTTAAGAAAGCAAGGTGAGGCCATTACAGTTTAATGTCTGCTGTCCTCATGAATCAGGCACCCTGTGCTGGGAATCATGGGAAGGTGGGGGATGCTTACGACTTTTCCCACAGGGCTTTTTCTCAGTTTGGCATCCCCAAGGTGAACATCCTATTAACCCCTCAATGTTTGTGCAAAGACAGATTGGTTCATTTGAGTGCCAATGGACCGGAAGGCTTTTTGGAAAGTTACACCGGCACATGCATGGATCGCTCTCTCTCAGTCTCACACACACACACACACACACACAAAACATAATGGTGAATTCTGTTTGCAGCTTGTCCACTCACAACAGCTCTAAAATGGTTTGGTAAGGCAGATAATTGACCCTTGTCTTGAATATAAGATATGTGCATCCAATGGACGGGTGGCAGTAATAGCACTGAAGCCTGGTGATGTTCTATACTGCTCTCACTGTCAACAAATCCAATGAAAACACTAACAATAATCTGATCCTTCTAACAAGTAGCCTGTTGTCAGTGTAGCCAAATCCCTCTCTGTGCTATAGACCTTCCTTATGCCAAAAACCCATTAGAAGCAGATCCACACCATTGCACTATTTTGAGTCGATATCACATACACCCTCCTGCTGCTGTAAATACTCTATGATGCACCGACTTCACAGCTAAAAATAGTCCCCAACAAATGCACTATTTGCTCCTGTTTGAGTGGCATTTCTAAAAAAAAAAAAAAAAAATACAGTGTCCAGCTGCTTTGGGAAATTATTTAGCATTTCTTAAATATGTGTGACATGCTTTCAAAGATGTACATCTTTAGGGGGAACAGATGGATCTGGGATGAGAACAAAGACAGGCTGGGCAAGTTTGAAAATATTGACAGATGGACAAGAGCATTGTTATTTATTTATTTCACTATTTATCTGTTTGCGCATTAATGGAAAATACTACTATTGTGAAAGATACAAAGAGCTCATCTTTGTTTTTATTGGAAAGATGTTCATTTTTATCTTTCTGCTCAGACTGCTTCTTTTTGCCATTTATCTTTTGTTGTATTGGTTGGGTTTTTTTTTTAATTTTAGTTCTTTTTTTACTTTGTATCCTTTACTTTATTTTTTTCTTTTTCTCCTAAAAGGAACAGGGTTTAAAATTTAGGGGGATTTAATGGCAACTGGGTTCTCATTTATAAATGGTGCATACTTACAAAACAATGCGTGTAAGACGCATTGTGATCAATAAAAACAGACTTGATGGAAACTATGACCTGTGTTTACATACATTTTGGAGATGGGAAACTGGCAACACAGACGGTGAGGTGAAGCCTGATTGTAGAAATTGTCAAATATTTTTTAGCGCATTATCTGAACGTACATTTTTAGGGTGGATCCTACGCATCATTTTATAAATGAGACCCCTGGTGTTAAGCATTGTCAATTGCAACCAGCTGAAACTTCTCCCATTTAGAATTCTTTAAGTGTGCATTATTCAGGATGTTTTTACGGGGAGCTGAAATATCCGCAGAGGTCTTTTCCTGAATCTGAATAATCATTTTGTTCAAACAAAACAGAGCGAAATAAAACAAAACAAAATAAATTAAAACAAACAAACACAAACAAAAAACCCCCTGTAAAAACACTGAACTGGATTAGGACCTGCTCCCTGTGTAGATATAAACAGCTCATGCTTAGGTAATTCTTATATTCAGATGACTGTTCACGACAGAAAACATACCTATTATATTCTATTTCTGTCAATATATGCCCCTAAATCCCACACACTGAACCTTGAAGTTGAGGGGACCTTTTGCTTCTTGACCTTTCCTGGCACATTACTTATTTGATGCAGTTTTATGCGTGTGTAAACACAAAATAATTAATTAAATAAAGACACAATTAACCTTACATCTACTCCCGTAAAATCCATTTAAAATAAACAAAAGTCCCTGTTGTAAAAAGCCGAATGCTTATGAAAAGACCCAAATAAAAAGGATTACATTAATTGTAAAAAATGAGTTATGATTGTTGGTTTCGGTCCCTTCAGTGAATTCACAATTTACAAAATACAGAAAAAAGCCTGTCTTAGCAGGTCCTCTTTCGCAGTCAGATATGTTGCTCCGGCATGTTTCTACAGTAGCCAGAATGGACAAACCAAACACTGGCTCTAGAAAAGGCCATTTTTTGCATCGGCCAATGAGTTAACAGCCCCTCCTTCCACGACAAGCCAAACATGATCAGATACTGCTTTTTAGTACTTTTATCGGTTTACATCACTGGGTCTGTTTGTTTTGGAGAGAAAAAGACCTCTGTGGATAATTTTGCTGGTGTGGCAAACCTCTTGAATTATGTATCTCAAGTTATCAGAGAAAAAAAAACTGAACAATGGACTGAAGGAATCCTAACCGCGAGTTTATGCTTGACATAGGAGAAATTTCAGCTGGTTGCAATCTCCATTCCTCACCACTAGATGCCACTAAACCCTACACACTGCTCCTTTAATTAACCACCTAATTTAAACAACACCAGGCACCTTTATTTGCCTTTAAATTGGAGCCTTAACTCACCTTTCATTCAGCTTTAAATGAATAAGTACAGAAGTTATGGTCCCCCTTAAAAGTTAGTAAAGTAATTTTTCTGGAATAGGAATGGAGAAGGGAAAAATTTGCTGCCCAAATGTTTCTCTGTCTTGGTCTTCGCCCACACAGTAACAATGTGTCCACAATACTCAGCAAAACATTTCAGTCAAATGAAAATCTGAATTATTGGCAGAGTTGGTGCACTGTATTAAGAATATAAATCAATGACTGATTCCCAGCTGCAATCATGATGTGTGTGATGCTATGCAGACATTAAAAAATAATGCATGTCCAAAGTATTTGATCCAGAAGATTTCTGCTGTCAGCTCCACTGAACCTGAACCTGTCATCAAAATGGCAAAAACAAGCTCCTGGCATCCTCGGCTCATTGTTGAGGAGATGTCACAGCTTGCACACCAGCATATTCTCGACATCGAGCAAACTTTTGAATCGGAGGGTGAGAATCTGGTAATGAGAGGGGAGCTCCCCGCCGCTCCTTACCTTAGCTGTCTGTCAGGAGGCTCGTTATCTCAGCTTTCTACTGCTGGGCGGCCTTGTTATCCTTAAGTCCTGTCTATTGTCTTATTACTTCTAAGCAGAAAGAACCAGTGTCATAATAAAAGACTGGACAGTATCTATTCATAGAAGCCAGCACTGAATTTCATCACAGTGCCTTGCCTGTAGGGATTAGCCGGTATCCTTGCGGAGCTAAAAACCACGCGTATTACAGCGAGGGATGAGCATCAATGGGATCTTGATAACAGTGAATCTAACAATTCCCACACGCTGGATCTTCCAATCCAGTGATCATCAGTCCACTGTAGTGAGAAATTTCCCCTCTGACACCGGATTAACTGCACTGCTGTGTGGTCTGACAAGATCATAACCTCGAGGTCATGTGTAACTCATCACCTCTTGATTATCAAAGTCCAGCGCCGGTGCTGAGCCGCGCCACCCTGCAGGTTGAACGCTGTTGTGTGTCTTTGCATTCGAGGAGTTACTTTAGCTGAAGTTTTTGCTGTGGAGGAAACTTGTTTGACCTTTTTGTATTTACTCCTTGGATATATCTTTAAGTAACAAACTCTTTCATGGCAGGAATAGCAAAGTAAGACTAATAGACTGACTTTTTCCCATAAAGAAAGAAGAGATGAGAGCTCTGTCCTTTCTTCTGAAAGCATTATGTCTTGTGGCTACATCTCCCTCTTACAGTGTATGATTGATTTTTTCAGCTTGATTGGAAAATAATGGATCCAGAAAGAAGCCATTTATCCTCCACTCTAAAGGAATGACACCAAACTTGACATTAACTGTAGGTGTTCTGTGATTTATGTCATGATTAGTCACATGCAGTCCAACTATAGCTTGTAGCTCCACTGGGAATGTCTCAGCGGAATGTCACGCTACAGAATATATGCCATCAAATGCTTACATGACTGTATCAAAATATCTCCAGTATATGTACGTGTTATATCAGCCATTTATCTCAAACACTTCATAGGGTGCTAAAAAAAACAGCTATTTCAAAATATATTCCAGGGTCTTCACGTGCTTTGTAGAGCCCCTCATGTCAAGTCAAGTCAACTTAATTCATATAGCACATTTCATACAACAAGCTTAAACTTAACGTGCTTATCATACATCATACATGACAAACATAAAATATCATTCAAGATAATAACCGCAGGAGAGCCAGCTTGTCAGGTCAAGACTTAGCTGTCCAGTTACATCTAAAGGAGAAGGGACACTCTTTCGAGAACAGCAATGTCCACGTCTTGGACAATAAGACAGATGGTTTGAAAGAGGCGTGAAAGAAGTCGTCTACGTCAAATCGGAATGACCATTGTTGAACAGAGAAGGTGGCCTGTGACACCATTTATCACCCACTTACAATGCAGTCTTTGGATCCCTTCCAACACGATGTCACACTAAGTCACATCCAGACCCATCTAAAAAACGTGGGCGAAAACCTCTCTCATTGAAAACAATTACAAAAAGGCGTCTCCAGCCGCTAAAATGCTTTCTGTGTGATCAGGGCCTTTGAGTGGACCTTTATTTGATGATCAAAGACAGAGGTGTCAGAGTCATTTTAGTTCATGGGCCAAATGGGCTTGACCAGTAAAACCATCATTTAATAACCTATAAATAACCTTTTCCCCCTTTTTTAAGTGTAAAGAAGTTCATTCTGAAAACATTTAGAAAACAAATGATGAACAGCCTGAGATATGCTGAGAAAAATATGTGCACATTCACACAGTCTCAGTCTCAGTTTTTCCAGATTCAGTCAGTCGACTACTCACTTTGATTCCATGTGACTTTTTTTCATCATTTCCCACTATAGTTTGATGCTGAACATGCATGTTACGCCATCCTATGCCTAACAAACCATTTACAATCTGAAGCTTTGTCAGGCCAATGATGTGTTCACAGCAAATGTGATGCATATGTTCACACTGCGTTACTCGCGCGATATTTAACACTGGAATATTTTGTGTTTACTTGCTTCAGACGCACAAATAACTCGCATCATATCAGTTGATTCAATGAAATCACTGAATCAGTAAATGAACTTTTGCTGGTACGTCTATGGCATCATATGTCCCCAGAGGATCTTAATGATGATTGGCCGTACAACCGTACAAAATCACGCTACTTGCTTCATTCGTGCTGCTTAATTTGCATATTATGTGTCTTTCACTGCCTGGTGGGAATTCTTGTCTAATCGCATTTTTACATTAACTTGACTAGTAATTCACTCATGCAAACTGTTTTATTTGCACCTGGGCACTGAGCAGGGTTACACCCACATTGTCTTAAGATAGAAGTCTGATACAGATTCTTTTGTACTGAAGCTGCTGGTTGACGGTGTTTTCCATAGTTTTCCACATCTTTAAATCTGACCACAGTCGTTATTCATTGTTATTTCTGAGAGCTGTATTCTGGTCGGGGTGGAAAAGCCTCTGAAGCAGCATTTTACACCAAGTACAGCATTGCCAGGTGTATGATAATTATCGTATTTGTACGATGATTTGGTCCTCTGTACGATGTACAATCAATAATCCCAAAAAGGCAAATGTACGATAATTTGACCATTTCATGAATGTGTGGTTGTACTCTGTGTGCCGGACTTTTTGTGGGCCCTGAAGGCATCTGTTCCCATGTGACATGTTTCCAGCCAATTGCACTTTGCTTAGCATGAGATACGGGTGACGTTTGTCTCTGAACAATGACCATGATTGGCTGAATGGTCAGCTGTACCTGCCCCACGAGCACTAGGACGAGTGAGGAAGTCGAGCAAGAATGAGATTCACAACAGAAGAAGAAGACAAAGAGGAAAAACGAAGCAAGAAAAATGGGAAAAGTTAAACAAAAAAGTAAACACTAGAGTGACTATATTTGCCTATAGTGCATCAGTACGATTGTTATTTTGTTATAACGGATGTACGATGATTTCCCTCAAAATACGATAATTTTGAGTCTCTGGTACGATAATCCTACATTTCCCACCTGGCAAAGCTGATCAAGTGTCTACGTACGTTTAACCTGCTCCTGAAACCTGCCAATATCAGATTTGCAAATTCATCGAGTGGGTCGGATTGGACCCTGGGCCATATGTTTGACACCCCTGATCTAAGGGATCTTTCTGGGTGTACTCTGTGAGCATGTCAGCAACATGGGAAGGAGTTGTTGTATTCTGAATAAGCTGTAGTTCAAGGAGAACATGTGCTCCTAAGTTGAAAAAGTAAGGAGTGCACAAAGAGGCACAATGTAAATTGATCAAATAAATAACATGATGCAAATAGACATTTACAAGCAAAATTATTTGATGAATTTATATACAAAATGTACAGAAAGGTAAAAATTAAATCAAGTTTTGAAAAAGTATTGCAATTTAATTTTGTCTTTATGTTATTATCTTATATATATTGTCTTTGCAATATGATTATCTTATATGTTATTACTATCCTAAAACATTCTCCAGGTCCTCTGAAACCCTGCAGGACTTATTTCCACCCTGCCCAGCAGGGGTACCGTGGCGAACGGTCCCTAACTGTGGGGAGAACGGAGCAGGCTTCCCCAGAGGTCCGCCCCTTAACCCAGTCTGTCTTCTCCACACTTTGACTTATTTCCACGCTGCCGACAGTGGGACTTATATTCATTGTGCCGACAGTGGCTTGGAAAACCGCCCTAAACCGTGTCACACAGGGAAGAGGGAAGAGGGAAGGTGGCTGGAGTTCCTCCAACATTTGCAGTTAGGTTATCATATTTTTTATTGACAAAAATATAGGCTGCTTCGGCTGATTTTTTATGCGCACATGTGCCCCTTAATATTTTTCACAGTTCGCACACACCTATTTTTAGTCGCAAATGCGAGTGAAACACTCGCACTGTCGAACGCTGATTACAGTAATCCAGGCTTCTTGAAATAAAAGCGTGAACCAGCTTTTCAGTGTCTGTCTGAGACAAGAAGCATCTTACTTTTGATGTATTTCTGAGGTGATAAAAGGCAGTCTTAGAAATATTAGAGATGTGCCTCTGGAATCAGCGTCTGAAATCACACCCAAGTTTTTGACATCCTCACATGGTTTTACAGACAAGGAGTGAATTTCATTCCTCAAAGCCTTTGGTCCGACTAACAGAATCCCTGTTTTGTCATGATTAAGCTGTAAAAAATTCTTCACCATCCAAAGTCTGATATCTGCAATGTGGATCATCACATTAAGTTAAGGGGGCAAAAGTCCATGACCGAACTTGGATTATGCTTTTAGGACTTCTCGTGGCTGTGGTGATTCACAATTGTTAAAAAAACATTTATTGATGGTTTTATATCGTCATTGACTGCTGACTCATCACTCCTCATAAACATGTGTACTGGAAAATCTGCTCGGCTAAAAACAACAAGCCTTACACAGTCTGTTGCACGTCATGTTTTGGCCTTTGTCGCAGTTTTAAATCTGACATCCATAGAAAGGTTTGGTCTCATTTTGACCTTGAGCATCTGCAGATTAATTCTATATGTTGCGATGGACTCAAATTAGACAGGATACAAGATAAATACGGCAGTTGTTTTTGTTATAGGCCTATTTGCTGCCATCTTGACTGTAAGGGAGCCGAGAACGACAATTCCACCAGGATCAGTTGTGTCACCATCGGCTGCCATGGCTGCGACTCGGTTTTGTCTTGTTTTCTGATGGCTTCACCATCATCAAGAGCATTTCAGAAGTGGCAAAATTTTGTAGATGTGCAGATATTGCGGTCATAACAAACCACACCAGAGTTCGTTTGTTCCCCACTGAGACCACCTCTTCAATTTGGTCTCAGTTCGGTTGTTTTGGTGCGCACCCGAGTGTGATTGTTGTGTTCACACCTGCCCAAAGAACGCATTGAGGGGGCAAATGTACTTGAGTTTGAATAAATCACACCAAACAGGGCAGGTTTGAAAGCACCCTGAACTGACTGTTTAATTGTACTACATAATCGTTTGTTACTGTATGTCTGCCATTTTGTTTTTCAGACAAGAAACCCCCATTACAACACCCATCAGTAGGAACGTTTTTTGGTCCAGAGAACATAAGTACACTCTGATAGTTTCAGGTTTTCTACCTCTTGCGCTAAAGCAAATGGTCCCTTTTTCTCTGTCTGTAGCACCACTTTTAAAAGTATTTACGTCTTTCTACTGCCTACATGGCCTTGCTTTATGGAGAGAAGACCATCTTTCCAGCAGTGGAATACATGTTTAAATACTAAAACCCTCACTATTAAAAGTGTTGTCTCATACTTACTGTGAATGAGGCGTCTTGAGTTGTGTCTCCTTGATAATATATTACACATTTGCATCTCGGAGCAAATGTTTGCCCTGAAAAGCAGAGAACATGCCAGACAGTTTAAATTAAATCACTTTAGGATTATTTGAATAGCACTCAGACAGACTACATATTTAATAAATGCCTTCCCTCAGTTTTCATAAGAAAATGGATTTAGTTCTTAGAGAAGTATTTTGAATTGATGGGTGCTCTTTCAATAGTCACATTCACTGACGACATGTTTTTCAAAGCCTTCTTGATGTGAAAGGGGGCTTTAATTAAACAAAAGGCAAAGACGGTATAGCAACTGTATCTCCTCAGTGTTAACAGTCTTCTTGGGTTATCACAAACAAGCCAGTTGGAGAGGCTCAGTGGATGGCTATACAATATACAGCACATCAGAGGTGCTCAGGTGCTCGCTGGACACATCTGAAAAGGAAATCTTGGAAACCAAATTTAAATGTCTTCTAATGAGCTCTCGGAAAGAATCAACTCAAAAGCCAGCACACAGGAATCTCTCCATCCACTCAATCAAGGATAACTTTGTTGAATTTAAGTGAACACCAGTGATCCACATATAACCCAACAGCTTCCAGTCCAATTAAGCAACACATTAATTACTCATCGGCATATCATTTACCCCATCACCCTCCTAGTCCATGTCTGGGAGAACGTCTTGTCACAAACAATTAAGCCAATAAAGATGGAAGTTAATTAAATTAAGGGCAGTGACGTGTCGTTTGTTGCAAAGTCATTACAACCACGCAGCCCGGAGGGTGGAGGTTATTGATGGCTGTCTTTTTTGGGGCGAGTCAACCACAGTGACTCACTAAATGATGACTTACATCTTAGAGAGACTGACTTGATTTAGCTTCGAGGGGATGAGGCCCGGGCGGCAGATTTTTATGCTGCAGCTCACTCCAATTCACACTGTGAACCATCTGTCTGTCCTGACCTCACGCCCTTGTGGCATATACGTTTCTTTGCATATTTTAGTCTTGAGATTTCATCAACATGTCATTACCAATTTATTCATAATATAATCTGAAGTGTTGAAAATATTATTGACGAAACCACCAGATATTCTTTTTGGTCTGTTGCAATGATGTTCAACGAGTAAATCACCTTTGTATCAAAGAGCAGACAACTAAATCTGTTGTGTGAGGTGAAACTTTAAAGCTGCACTTTTGGCCCAATTTGTGATGCAATAGCAGGTGTTTTGCATCAGGTGTCAGTGCTAAAATCCAATGAAGAATCCCCCAAATCCTACCTTGTTAATATTGATGTCAGGTGTACTTTTCTAAAAATGACCCAGAACCATTCATTTCTCTCTTTCTGTTGTAATTTAGAAGCAAACTGTGTCATTTTTCAACAATATAAGCACAACTGAAATCCTTCTCTTAATAGTGCCATAATATATTTTGGACTCAATACAGGGTCAGTAGCAGGCAGGCATCATTTTTTGGTTGCCAAAACTGAAATTAGTAAATCAAGATACTTTGCAATTACACGTTGACTTTATAATGAAACGACATAAAACAATGTTTAAAGAGGCAACAGATAGGATTCGGGTTTTATCAGCTTGGCGCCACCTAGCGGCCAAATTGACTGTGGGGATCAGAGATAATCAATAATATGACTCTATTAGACTCTAAATTAAATAAAATGTAGGCTGTAAAGCCACCAGTATACCTCTATGTATATGTAGAATGAGGAAGGTGTGTTGACACTATACTAAATAAATGAGTAAAGAGCCCGAGCAACAATTATCAGATTTATCTGAAGAAAAAAACAAATAGTAATGCAAATAATTATAGCAGAATGCACAGTACCAGTACAAACAAGTCACCGACCAATTTCGCAATACATGACGCGTTTTTTTCCGAAAATTTCGGCACCGGTGGCAGAAGCTTATTACAAAGATTGCAAAGCCAGTAAGTAACCTATGTAAACGCTGATAGTCTGATTTTACTGTCCACTACCCTGTGCAACCCACATTATTTTCATAATGACATGTTTAGGAAAAAATGCTATCTGTTGCCTTTTTAAAGGCGTAATCATACGTATATAGAACTTTTAAATGAAATACAAAATTATATATTTTTAATTAGTTAGTTTATTTAATCAGGATGGTAAACTTACACTTCTAAATGTCCCATAATGCATAATTTGACTTCTTTTAGAATTATGTTAAACATTTTAAGCCATCTTTAGCTGTCTAAGTGTTTGCTTTTTTACCATACTGCACATTGTGTCCCTGATATAATAAATATAACATGTACAAATATTTTGGTGTGTAACGCTGAATGGAAAAAGGTCATATGGCATCACTACAGTTTCTTAAACTCTAGCTATGCAAATACAGAGGCCAGGCTGTTTCCATAAAACCAGTGAAACACGCATAAACAACATATCAGCTATACGCACATATTCCTAATTGGAGGCGAGAAGGATTAATGAATGAATTACATGCTTTAGTGATCCCTGCTGGGCAATCCTGTTTTTGCTTCGCCCCCTCCACAGGAAGGTCAGAGCACAGGGTCAGCTACTGAAAAACACCCCGGGAGCTAATAGAGCTTCTTTCTAAAGGACAGTGAAGCAGACTGGATCCCTGCCAGCATGTTGGACTTAACCCTGAGTTCATGTTTTCAAGGATGGACTCTGTAAACATGAAACCATCTCCGAGCACTGGCGAGATCAGGATCAGGCCGCAGCAAAACCTACAATATTGCCCTCTAATTGAAGAGAAACCGAAGCTAACTTTCACAAGCAAAGACAGAATTAGTATTAATAGTGCAGCAAATATACTCCTTTGCAAAGACAGCTAATGAAAATGAACCTTCCTGGTGTAAAGCATCATTCAGGCAAGTTAAAATGAGACTTCCACCTCATTAAGGGTGGAAGTGAACTCCAGGAAGTCTCAACTGGATCCCCAGGGCTTTGGTTGCCAGGGTTGCCCACAGGTTGTTCAGCAGCATCGTGTTTTTGTGTCTCTGTCTGTGTCACCAGGCAAGGGAGCCCCATCTGCTGCCACACAGGGGATAAGAAGAAGGATTTGTGGCACACAGCTTCTCCAAACTCTATCCCACTTGGGTCTGACTCAGAAAAGATGGTCTTGACACTGCCAGCCTGCTGGTGAGAATGCATAATCAGCGTCATGTAACACATCCGAGTCACTGCTTTTGCTGAGACTGACTTTTAACATCCTCTTCCTGATTTTGTAACACGTCCACACACACATTTATATCCTTCAAATCTATACGCTGTGAAGCTGTCATCCATTTCGAAATCATCTTTACACCTTCCTTATGGATCCTCTTCTATATTTACTTGCTCTCTTTGTTTTGTTTTGTCGTATTTTTGGTAGCGGTATCAATAATGTGGGTTTATTGTACAACTCTCACACCGTGTCTGTGTGTCTGTCCTCTATGGCCCAGCTTCCTCTAGGCAGGTATTTTGGTACTTTAGAAAAACTGTGTTCCCACGCTGTACTGTTCCTGGCAAAAACCCCACCCCGGGCCACCTTAAAAAAACGTGTTTGTGCTATACATCGTTGTAGCTTTGCCTCTCTCTTCCCACAGTTCCAGTTCTCGAAAAGACTTCAAATTATAGCCAAGCCTGCAGGCCAACAGGAGAAAGTTAGGTTTTCAAGATAAAACGTCAACCGCACTTAGAGACCATATGCTACTCTCCAAAGGGAGGCTTCTTCTTCTCACATGCTGCTTTTTGGGAGAGAAACAGTGCCACAGTGCATCTTTTCTCCAACTAGGGAGCAGATGTGCTGCTTTCTCTGCAGACAGCAGTGCTGCATCAGTTTAGTCTTGTTTCTGCAGTTAATAAACTAGTGTGTTGGCACAGTACTCCAGGAATTACATTCATATTGGAAGAATTACCAGGTGACAGATGTCCAATGCTAATATTATGTGCACAAAAATGGTCTATACATTTGACAAACAACAAATACATGAGACCTTTAGCACAATATTTTGATCTACTGAATATTCCTATTTTCTTGCTATTGGGGACATTTCGTCCTGGTAGGGTTTCCCGTGGCAGATTGGTTCTGGGCGAAGGGTCAGACAAAGAACGGTTCAAAAGACCTTTCATGATGGAAAATAACAAGAGCTGGCGTATCGGGGCCCCACCCTGGAGCCAGGCCAGGGACTGGGGCCCGTGGGCGAGCTCCTGGTGGCCGGGCCTTCGCCCATGGGGTCCGGCCGTGCCCAGCCCGAATCGGCTGCGTGGGCTCGTCCCCTTGCAGGCCCACCACCCGCAGAGGGATCCAGAAGGGTTCGGTGCAGTGTGGATCGGGCAGCAGACATAGGCGGGGGCCTTGGCGGTCCGGTCCTCGGCTACGGAAATTGGCTCTTGGGACATTGAATGTCACCTCTCTGGCGGGGAAGGAGCTGGAGCTTGTGGAAGAGATTGAGCGCTACCAGCTAGATATAGTCAGCCTCACCTCAACAGATAGTTCTGGCTCTGGAACCCAAGTCCTTGAGAGGGGCGAGTGTGAAGTGGCTGGGATGAGAATCAGCACCTCCAAGTCTGAGGCCGTTGCCGTCCTCAGCCGGAAAAAGTGGATTGCCCACTCCAGGTTGGGGGGGAGGTCCTGCCTCAGGTGGAGGAGTTTAAGTATCTCGGGATCTTGTTCATGAGTGAGGGTAGGATGGAGCGGGAGACTGACAGGTGGATTGGGGCGGCGTCAGCAGTGATGCGGGCGCTTAACCAGTCCGTTGTGGTAAAGAGGGAGCTTAGCCAGAAACCGAAGCTCTAGATTTACCGGTCGATCTATGTTCCATCCCTCACCTATGGGCACGAGCTCTGGGTAGTGACCGAAAGAATGAGATCACAAGTATAAGCGGCCGAAATGAGTTTCCTCCACAGGGTGGCTGGGCTCAGTCTTGAGACAGGGTGAGGAGCTCGGACATCCGGGGGGGGCTCGGAGTAGAGCCTGCTCCTCCACATCGAGAGGAGCCAGTTGAGGTGGTTCGGGCATCTGGTAAGGATGCCTCCCATACGCCTCCCTTGCGAGGTGTTTCGGGCATGTCCAACCGGGAGGAGACCTCAGGGCTGCCCCAGGACACGCTGGAGGGATTACATCGCCCAGCTGGCTTGGGAACGCCTCGGCGCTCCCTCGGAAGAGCTGACGGAAGTGGCTGGGGAGAGGACTATCTGGGCTTCTTTGCTGAGGCTGCTGCCCCTGCGACGCGGACCCGGATAAGCGGAGGACGACGATGACAGCAACGAATATTCCTATTAATTTCATGTGACAATATTGTGCTCTTTTCTAATCACATGTAGAGCTAATCATAATCATCTGGGTGTCTGTGTGTGTGTGTATGTGTGTGTTTGTTTCTGCTGGTCTCTCTCGCTCTTTGTGTATATACAACCAATAAATATGTGGAATAAATAGCTACGTAATTTAAAAAACACAATCACATACAGCAGTGATTCTAGATTATCATCAATGAATATAGTGGATGGGCATATTTTGAAAATTTCATTACACTGGGATAAAAATTTGAGGGAATGTTAACTTCAGGAGAGCAGTAGGGGAGGGACAGAACTATCAGAAGGTTTGGCAAGAATTCCCATACGGAAAGGTAAGACACAGCACATATGCGCCTGTGTAAAATGTGATGTTGCCATTTGTGTTAGCTGTATGGCAATGTTTCATCATCACATTTGTATGTCCTCTGGATACATAGATATGTAAGTTTATAGCATGAAATACACATAGAAAGGACTGTATAATATTTTAAAAATATATAGAATATATAGAAAATAGACCAGATGGCAAAACAATCGCTGCAGATTGTGAGCTCTTGAGTGACAGGTTGTCCACAAAGAATGTGCTTGGCTTTTACTGTAGATTTCTTGATTGTGTTTCAGGGCTGATAATGACCATAATATGGCAAAAAGCTGCAAATGAAAGTATTTTTCAGGGAAAATGTTGAGACAAAGCAGATGACATTGCATGAAGTGAAGTCCTCACTCAGGTTTTGTGGCTTATATTTGCAGCGAATAAGCAGAATGGGCAGAAGTGACATGTGGTGCTGAGGGAGGAGGGTTAATGCATCTGAAGCTGCTATTTTTCTTAGTGCTACCCTTTCCCTTAAGATTCTGGGGATATTTTTTTTGCCTTTATGTGATGTAGACAGGAAAGCCTGGAAGAGAGAGTGACAGGTACAACGTGCAATAAAGGCCCAAGGCCAGACACAGACTAACATCCACCTGGACACAGGAGCTGAGATATCGGCTTTTCTGAGCGCAGAGCAAAACACTGCTAGAATTGGCCTTCAAATACACTTCGTCAACAGCCCATGGGGCTCCGTTTGGCCATGGCTTCTCAAAAGTCACTATGAGGCCACATATTTTTGTCCAATTATTGGGATACTGTGTTTTCTGCTTTCTGCTTGCAGCATATCCACAGGAAACCATGTATTCAAATCCGCACGTAGTTCCAGAAGTTTGGGCAGCTCGTTGTTTGGTTAAAAGTGACGAGCAAGACTTTATCCAAACAGTAAGGATAAGTGACAACTTTTGTGGTGTCCTTGATGAAACTTTGAGATAAAATTGACTTTCCTAACAGCTCTCAGTAGCTCCAAAGTGCAGCCACAACACTTCACAGGCTCCTTCTTTCTATATAATCTGTATGTTGCAGAGAAAAATAGATGCTTCTCTGTTTCAGGGGGCTGAAATGCCTCCAAAATACTCCTATAACTGCTGGTAATTGCACTAAAATTGTTGTAATAGTGGAATACCAATACACATACAAATAAAAGACTATTGAAAGATAACAATGGGTAAGGAGTGTCTTGAAATAACAAGTAGCTGGGAGGTTTTTTTTTTTCCAAAAGAAAGGACCAAATGAGATTTTAAAGCCAGCAATCTCAGCACCTGACCAAAGCAAATCAACACCTTGGACACCAGTGTTGTCCGCTGGGTTCATCCCACGAAGATTTGTACCAGAATAACTCAGAGATTCATCTTTTATGTGGTTACTTTTTTAGTCAGCACACTGTGACATTGAACAACAAGAAAGCCTGTTTAAGTGCCTGCGAATGCAGTTGAGTGCGTTGTTTGGCTGTGTTTTGAAGTGGCTTTGGAGAAATCTCTAATGGTGCTCTTCAGAGATTGGCATTTAAAGGCGATTAGTCAACATGTCACAGTGGATAAAGTAGCACCAGTGAATAGTCCACATTTTTCTTTAAAGGATAGTCATAGCTGTAGTGTTAGTGTGGTCATTGAGTAAAATGAACAGGTCGAACGGGGACTATCTATCTATTTATCTATCTATCTATCTATCTATTAGGTACACATTGCTTGTAACCGAGTTAGACCCCCTTTTGTGTTCACAACTGCCTTAATCCTCCATGGCATAGATTCAACAAAGTGCGTGAAACATTCAATATTTCTGCCAATATTTCCCAGTGGCTACTTGTGGTATTGCAGCAGAGATATTCCTTGCGGCCTTAAAAGCAATTTCCCCATAGGCCACCATTATAAAAGACACGTCTACTGATTTGCGCAAGAGTCACGTAAATGACCAATTTCACACACACTCATGCAACGCTGCTATCAGGCTGTCAAAAATAATAGGCCTACTGATTGACAGATGTAATTATGGTGGCCTGTTTATGTGTTGTATTTGTGTTTTATCCTCCAGACTAACATACAGTAGAAATCACTATAATATGCCCCTTTCTTTCATTCTGGTGCCTGCCACTTCATAAAGTTCCTGCAGCACTTACATAGAAAACTAATTTCAACTAATAACCTCTTATTAATCGTTAAATTGACTACGCTGCAAGCTTCTGTTGGTCTTTAGATAGTGTACAGCCTTCACCGCGGCTGTTATTCTTTCACTCTGATTAATTAGATTTTTCTCAATTATTTCATTTGCGTTAATTGACCTTCATGCGCCGGTGTGTCCGGTCAGTCCTGTGGGAACCTGACGTCCATCTAGCTGGTTCCATGTAAAAAACGTGGTTCAATTTAAAAACACCTACCCCGGCGTTGAGGTTTCTTCTTTCCTCTTTTGCCAGGAAATTCACAGCATGATGGAGTCACACTGAACAACAACTGCCATCCCATATCAAACATAGTTCCTTGCCATTAACTCATCACTTTCTCTCCATGGATGCCCCCCCCCCAAGTCGCCATGCATGTAATAAAGATTGTGTCACTCTGTGGCTTGATACGGTTGTCTGAGTCTATCAAGGTCCAGGTTCCTTGGGGAGAAATGAGAAAGGATTGCAGAACCAGATCTATACAAGCCGGGGTAAAATGAGATTGAGAGCTCTTTCCTTTTTATGTCGAGATATTTTGAACTGATGTTCCACTTTATAACAGCATAATGACATAAGCGCTACAAATTCATAGGCATTTGGAGATAAGTGGAGGGAGTCATTGAGGAGATTTTAGGCGTGATTATTATAAATTAGGATTCTTGAGAAACGTGTGGGCACATTTTTATAAGGTTGGATCTTTTAGTTTGAAATCCAATGAATATATTCAAATTAAATGCTGCTGTTGAAGTTAAAAGATGATGGGAGGAATTCTTTTAACACTTTTACAACCTACACTGCTGTTAGATCTACATACAAGCAGATTTATGTGTTTGACCTCCTCTTCTCACCACACGCCCACAAAATCCACTCTGAGACAAAGATGTTTGCCCGAGGTTACTTGCCTCATTGGCAACACGCTAATAGCATTGACCTCAGCCACAATGAAAGCCTTTAAGTGCCTTGTACTTTCTTAACTCAAATGCTTCAAAGACTTCCTCCTTGACACTAGTTTGCCTTGGCTGAGCATAATACAGTCAGCAGTGGCCTAAACTTTGTTGAACTTTATCCACTTTCCCTCCACCTTCCAACCCCCAAAGACGGAGGCTTAATGTGTTGTACAGGTGGGAGAAATGACAGTGATAACAGAGATTTTTAAGTCAACAACAACAACGACAGCAAAAAAAGCTGCATCAGGTTGTTCAAATGACAAAAAAAAAAAAAAAAAAAACTGTCAAAGATGGCTTGTATTTGTTTCGCAAAGGATGACAGATCAGTAAAAATACCCCGTAGCTGTGTTGCATTATGGTCTGTCTAGGCAGCTGTCGTTATAGAAATGGGTACTTCTGAGATGGATTTCTCCCTTCATGAATATGGGTGCAGAGAAAGATGCCCCTGCTCTTTATTGTGATGAGCTGATGTCAAAGCCTGCCATTTATCTTTGATGTTTTAGATAGCTGAAGGTTTTTTTTTTTATGCCTTAAACTTCAGTCAGGAGCCTAACAAGCCCAGTCCCCAAAAGAAAATGTTGGTGCTGTATGTGTCTGCAAAGCATAAATATGTTACAGTTTTCTAATTCATATGTATCATATCAATAGTTTAGATTACATATATGGGGAAAGTTGTCCAAAAGACAACAAAAGTGAGTATTTTCTTATGAGAGTTTGGGACATTTTCAGCCTTGTAAGAAGCAACAAAAGCAGGTATTTTTTAATGAGAGGTTAGGACATTTCCAGATGTGTTTGTGGTGACAAAAGCAGGTATTTTCTAATGAGAAGTTGGGATATTTCCAGCCATGGTTTTAGTTACAGAAGGAGGTATTTTTCAACAAGAGGTCTGGATGTTTGTAGCTGTGTTGGTGGTGACAAAAGTGAGTACTTTGTGATGAGGAGTTGGGACATTTCCAGCCATGTGTCTTGTGACAAAAGTGGGTATTTTCAAAAAGAGGATGGGACATGACCAGTTGTTTTTTGTGACAAAAGCAGGGATTTTTTAACAGAGATTGGGACTTTTCAGCCATGTTTCTGGCAACAAACCAGGTATTTTTCAACTTGAGGCCAGGACATAGAGGCCATGATAGTAGTGACAAAGCTTTTTTTTTTTTTTTTTTTTTAATGCGAGGTTGAGACATTTCCAGCCTTTTTACTTGACAAAAAAAAACACCAAAAAATTATTTTTTAAATTATTTATATTATTATTTTTTCAACTAGAGGTCAGGATATATACAGTCATGTTAAAAGCAACAAAAGCAGGCATTTTTAGTGTTTTTGGGACATTTCCAGCCATGTTACTTATGACAAAAGCAGGTACTTTTCAACTAGAGGTAAATATACAGCCATGTTAGGAGTGACAAAACTGGGTATTTCAACGTATTCAGCTGTATTTGTTGCAACAAAAGAAGGTATTTTTAGATGAAAAGTTTGGGTAACAAGGTGTTTCTGGTGACAAAACCAGGTATTTTTCAACAAGAGGTTGGGACATATTCAGCTGTGTTAGTAGCGATAAAAGCAGGTGTTAAACAAAAGGTTGGAAAATATTTAGCCTTCCTTGCTGCGACAAGGGGGTTGTTTTTTAACATGAGATCTGGACATTTCCAGCTGTGTTTGAACTAACCAAACTGTGTATTTCAAAGCCAAAACATTATGTTTTTCTAACCCCAACCAAGTGTTTTTTGTGTTTTTTGACATAACTGCTACATATCCCAGATTTACAGAAACCTACAATGCCAGCATTTATTCTGGAAATTGGATTGGCCTGAAATGTCTTAATATCATGTCATGTTGTCCATAGCTAATAGATGAAATGAGAAAACACACCTACAAATGACACTGTTACAAGCCCCTAGATCTGGTCTATTGAAAATGATGGGGGTGTGGACTGTTGAGTCATGAATATGAAAAGTTCAGACTTGACTGGACAAAAATAAATAAATAAATAAAATAGAATAAAAACTTGCATCATGACTTTGACTGTTATACCAGTGACTCGCACTCCACTTGGACTTCAGCCTTTTGAAAACTCTTACTCATGCCCACACCATGTGCAGCCACAGCTCTATCCACCACCCCAGCCTCCTCCTTATGTGATATTTCTGGTATGATTGATTTAACTTACTTTTGCTTACAGTTGCTTATTGAATGGGAATTAGCTCTCTCCAAAGTTTCCTGTCAAATCGAACTGTAACCAAATAAAAACAAAACAAAAAAACAATGACTGTTCAACCTACCTGTAATTAAAGTCTTTGGTTGGCAGTGAAGGAAGGAAGTAGGTGCGTGTCCTTGCATTAAAATACACACAGAAATGACAGATTTGCACAACAGAGCACAAAGCAAGACCCAGATGGCACAGCCGAGGTAGCGCTGGGATTATTTTCGTTGAGTTAGTCACCTGCGACATTGAAATGGATCCTTGTCAGGTTGTGACACAGACAGACAGGAGGTCCATCTGTTTGGAGAATATAGGAATATAGATATAATTCACCTGTTTTTCACAAAGCCTGGTATAATCTTACAGTAAATGTCTGTAACTTGCTAAGGGATGTTTTAGGTGTAGACCAAAATTCATTTGGAAGACCAAAACATCTAACTACAACTTTCTTAGGGGAAAAAAACCCCTGAAACTTCATGAGGATATGTTTGTGTTCACAGTAAAAAAATAAATAAATAAATAAAAAGGTTAAGGTTATCCATTATCAAATAAAGCAAACGTAAAATTGACTTGAATGACTAAAACTTCAGGGTCTCCTGAATAAAATGATGTATGGCACCTGATGCTGACCACTAGAATGAGTTAGTGAGTAAAATTGTTGTAGGTTTTTAAGGGTTATACTAACAACTCTGAATAGTAAAATATAACTGCAATCAAGCCAGCCATCACTCGTGGCAGTTTTATTTTGGGAACAGGTTGTATAAAAAACAAAACAAAACAAAAAAATAAACGAGTGAAGTGGTAGCTATTCAATTTTAACAGGAGAAGGTAAGATGGCATTATATACATCAGCAGGAAAAACACAACAGAACAAAAGGTCAGGAGGCGCTGTACAAACAACAGCTCCGTCCATGGTTCCTGTCCACGTACTGACATAACACCTCTCCTGACCTGACATAAACAAAATATTTATCAACCAATTTATCACTATCATGCCACTATGAAAATGCATTGAGAGTAATAATCAAAGCTAATGAAATTATTCAGTAAAAGGCTCACAGAACACACATTTTAAGCCAAGTGCACAAATCAGCACAGACACCCCTGTGACTGTGAGACACTGCTGCTGCACTACACTCCAAAGACAGAGCGCAACATAACAGTGTAGGCTACAAGAGGCCACCTGTTAACAAGCCAAACAAGTTATAACAGGCCACCTGAAGTCGTTACACACACACACAGAAACTATCCAAGCACAATCAATTAACCATCAACATGGAGACCCACACAGCTACTAAATGAATTGTATCTGTTTTTCACTCACCATTGACGTTACTTCTTCAAGAGGAAAGTGTTGCTCCTTGCAGCTTTGGCTTTAACCGTTTCACAAGTTGCCGCGTATTTTTTTCTCCCAAAGGTGCTTTAGTATTGTATGAAATAACTGTGTAACCAACAGTATAAGCATTTGATTTAAATCCTCGAGGTAAGTGTCTCTGACTGAAATTAAGGTTATTATGTCATAGGAATATCATACGGTACCAGAGCACATCACACCATTTTGCTTTCAAATGTTAAAAAGTTTTTAATTTGAGATGAAAGTTAAAAAGTTTTTCTCTATTATTCATGTGAACTTAGTAAATTACCTGTCAACTACAAAGTAGAGTATGGATCTTACTTTAAAGTATTTAGGAAAGGTTTGTGACGAAAAATTAAATTTTATTAAATCTTATAATATTATGATAAATCATGAATTGATTTTAACTTGATATCTTACTGTCAAGGCTATCTAAAAAGTAATTGTATTTGCTTAGTATTTGTAGCTCCATACAGCCAAAAAAATCGCAAGAAAGTTTTTTTCTAAATGTTAGCAATAACTCAACTAAATAGTTCTGTGTACTTGATAAAATTTAGGAAACTGTCTTAATTAAGTAAGTACAACAAAAGATTAGACAGCAACAAAAATGCCATTCAGATGACACAGGACAAGATAATTAAGACTGTTTGAGCAAACAAATTATACAATGAAAATAAAAATTACCTTGACACCTTCGAAATAAATCCATCCATAAATAGAACCATGGTTTTATCAGCAATATTAATCTCAACTCAACTCAGATTTAATTATTAAACAACTCACGGTTGACCAAAGTGCTGTACAAAAGGAATAAGACACACATACACATACATGACTGTCAGGTACACGGCTCATATATTCAGAGACACAACACACACAATGGACTTTAAAGATTGAAGGACACATGTGGACCAAGGTGCAATACGAGGAAGACAGAAGGAAAGGAAGCAAAATAAAGGGAGCGAGAAAGAAAGACTGTTATTTCCATCGATGTGTATATGTGCCTGTAGGTGCTGTCAGACAGCAGTGGTGGAATAGTGCTCTTTGTGTGAGGGGTTGGGTTGGGCTGTTGGGGAGATTTGCTCAGCTGTAAAATGAATGACAGGAGGGTGGCAACTGTTAAGTTTGTTTCCTGTATTCTGGAGGGCAGGGTTGTTGGATGCAGTCTTTAAATATCTCTGCTATTATTTTGTGTCTGCTGAATAAAAGTAGGTTTTGAGCTTGGACTTAAAGGAGTCAGTGGAGAGGGCGAATCTGATTGGGAGGCGGATGCTGATCCACAGTCTGCGGGCAGACACAGCAAAGGCACAATCACCTCTGAGCTTGAATCTGGAGCATGGGACAGCCAGGTAGAATATGGGGTTCGGAGGTCTGCAATGTAGGACGGGGACAGACCATTAAGTAGCGATGGCCAAATGAAGCCTCATGAAGCATTTTCTTTATTTTCTGAGCCCACTAGATGGCGCTTTTTGTTCATCAAAAGGTTGACAGCACACTGAATTGCCATTCTTTGAGCCTCTCTCTTTAAGCCATGAGCGCCATCTAGTGGGCTCAGAAAATAAAGAAAATACTTCATGAGGCTTCATTTGGCCATCACCACCATTAAGGGCTTTGTAGACAAACATATCGAACGTTCACCTGCTAAGCGTCAAGCTAATTCAGATGGTTCAGGATGTATTGTGTCCCAAACTGCTATAAAAAGCTACCTGTTCCACTTTTTGGACATTCACAAAAATGCCACCAAAAATAATCTACACTGTACAGGAATGAAAGAACTAAAGATTCAATGGTGTGATATGGAAATGCTTGAAGAGGTTTCGATGGGAGTGGGTCAAGAGGATGTGACAGTCACTTGTCAGACAAAATAATGTATACAGTAGGTGATGTTACGCTGTCTGATGCAATGGATGTTCACCTCCATCGACCTGCAGAGAGACCCTCAGGCAGCTGTCGGAGTGAGAGGAATGTCATAGCAACGACTGAACTGTTCAAAAGGTGGTGCAAAAACACCCAATGCAATTGTTTTTAATAATAACCTCATAATCAGTGAACAGAATAATTATTGAGCTTGTAGTTCATATGATTAATGTTTAATTCTAGTTGATTTTATTGCTTTTAAAGGGCACTTTCATTTAGATAAAAGAATAATCCTCAATTCAAACAAATGTGCTTCCCCTTCTTGTGGAGTTCATTCAGAGAAAATTAAGTATTTGTTAATAATGCCCATTTTTCTGTTTGCACGAGAGGAGCTGTGATTTCGTCTCACCTCTGAAACACAGTCAACATGTCCTGTCATTTGACAGATATTGCCTCTGGGATCCTGCTTGTTTGATGTGTGGCTGCAACCACAGGCATGTCACATGAAAGTTTTTCTCTCATTGCGTCAGAGAGGTGAAGGGGCCAGCTGCTTCCATGAGGCACCTGAGCTATTTTCGGTCGGGTGTTGTATACTCAGTGAAAAAAACTAAAAGCAGCTTCTCCCAGTGCTGCTGAAATTCACCACAAAGCTGCTTCAAAGTGAAAAATCCTGCTAAATACGGTGTTTCTCAGAGGTATGACAGTAACAATAACAATGCACATCAGGGGTTTTGCAACATAATCTTATAGAATGTATTGCACCTACATGGACCGTCAACATTTTGCAGATTGTGACAGTAAAAATATTCTTTCCTCTCACAATAGTTTTCATTTTCAGGCTTGCTGTGGCTTCGTAGTACAAGATGCAGTTGAGGAGATAGACAGTCCTCTTAAAAAAGACTTTAGACAGCTGGAGAAAGGCGTTTTGGAGAGAAATTGCAAATCCATCTCTTGACTCTTTTCATTATCTAACATCATGACGAAGTGAAAGCACCCAAGGGAAGTGGCAACAGATATAGCCGTGAGTATCAATAATTTATGCCTTCATACAGTGGACAAATACGAGCTCACTATTGTCAGGCAGTTAGATATAATGTTCCTGAAATGGAGAGGAAAGAGCCAGAAGCAATCTCAAATGGCCCGGTGATCGTTATTCATCGGCGGTTTAATTGTGCTAATTCTGGAAAAGGCTAAGATACGTCTCAGACCGATGAAATTAATGTGCGGAGGAAGGGGTCCTCTGTTGTTTAAGAAATTAATTACAAACGTTTAATGAAAAGGAAATATTCCCATTTGCATTTTCATGGCTTGAATATCCAATGAATCTCACGGTGATGGAGATTGACAGGGCTTTTTTTTCCCAGCTCTGACCACACGCAAATGGGAATTGCCTTTTAACGGACACATTTAATCGGACCAAGATGAAGTCCCTAAAAAGTCTTTTCATTGATTTTTGGGGGGCACCGCTTCTGAATAGAGCTTATCTATAATTTCCATCATTTTCCCTCCCATATTCCCAGCCATGCACCTCTCACATCACCGCTGTGCTTCTGCCATTGTGCGGTAATGCTCCGTCCTGCAGCGACTGGAAATGTCCAAAGGGCAGCGCGCCTGGAGATGAAAAAACCATTTCCAAGTATCCAGGACGTTCCAATGATGCCACAAATTTATGAATGTTGTTGTGAGAGCTGTTTTTACCCTAACGTGATGGCAAAACACCCTGAGGACACCTTGTAATGGATCGCTCGATACGTCCGCAAACCCACGCAACATCAGTCACTCCCCGAGAGGGAAACAAGATGGGGGGGGGGTTGGGGGGTGTGTGTGAGGACTCTCATTTTGATTAGGAGTGCCTCATTCCCGCACTT
Organism: Epinephelus cyanopodus; assembly: GCA_026686955.1. NCBI lineage: Eukaryota > Metazoa > Chordata > Actinopteri > Perciformes > Serranidae > Epinephelus > Epinephelus cyanopodus. Next base: position 2,834,190 of record CM048937.1, on the reverse strand, counting down.
GTTTTGTTCAAGGCCTGAGGTCTGAGTTTTGAAAGCACGGGACCTTCAATGATCTTCAATAGTTTGTTTTTAACAAGCAATGACAAACAACATCATCTCCTTTCCCCCCCTCTCGTCTGCTCTCCCACTCTCCAGGCTTTTATCTTTGCTCAGCCTTTGAACCGGGCCTTAAGGCAGCCGCATTGAAATAGACATCGCCCTGAGGAAGCCAGACTCCAGAAAGAATGCCCTCTAATTCTGGTGTCTCCTTCTTATAAAACAGCTGAGTGGCCATAGGGTGGGAAAATACTGCTATTACATCTCGCCCTATTAATCACTCTCCAATTTTGAAATCTAGACTTTGTCACAGGATTTTTAGTTTCAGCCAAAAATGTGTAAACTCTGCACATCACTGCTGGGAATAATTTGGTCCAGAACTGGTGAATATAAGTATTTTTAGTTTATAATATTCTATACTTCCTCTCCATGATATTTCAGAGGGAAATGATTTTTTTTTTAAGCTGCCAGGAGGCCCACATCTTCAAAACATTTTCAGATTTAAGGGTGCTTTCACACTTTCGCACTGTTTGGTTTGGTTCAATTGAAATTCAAGTTCGTTTGCCACCTAAGTGCAGTTTGTTTGAACACAACGATTGCACTCTGGTGCGCAATAAACCAACTGGGAAGGTCTCGGTCCAGTTACAAATGAACTCTGGTGCGGTTTGTTTGTGGTGTTCCGACCTCGATCCAAACCAAGTGCAGTCAAGAAACATTTTTTGTCTCCATAGCTAATTTCCCGGTTAAGACAACTGCACTTGGGGGGAATTTTTATATAACTCACCTGTTTACGTTTTCTTAAGGCTTAAATTAATCTTAATTCAGATTCAGTCAGATTCATTCTTCCCTCCTCCACAACTCCACCCTTTCGTAGAAATTTGGTCATGTCTGGCTCCAAGAGATGGCAATGGCCAAAATGTAAGACATTTTCAACCTTGTCAAATATCAATGTTTGGTCATGAATTTTCACACCAAGGTACGACGATCCATGTACCCCGGTGTGTTGGTTTGGTGATCTTCTGGGGCACCATGTCAAGTTCTGCCATAATTTTCGCTGTTGTCCTGCATGTTTCTTACGGCGGCTGCGTAATAACGGCGATAACGGCCACGTATCATGCTGATGTGAATGGACAGCTTTTTTCATCTGTGTCTGACATTGGAAGTCACTGTCCGCAGAATTTCAATGATTTCTGAGAGAGACCAGATTGCAAAATACCAAATTCGAGGCTTCGAACAGGAGTCCACAAATTAATGAGTGACATTACAATGGTTACATCCATTAATTTCATACAGTCTGTGCTCTTGATTTCTTGCAAAAAGTGCATCTATTTCAGGCCCTGTGTCACATATCAGACATTTATAAGTTGTTTGCAGTTCTAACAAAGAGATTTCCCCCCTAAATTTCTAACATACTTTCGTAAAATGCCAGTTTTCCAATACATCTAAAAAAAAAAGGAAGAAAAGTATAAATTCTGAAAAAAAAATTGTGTCACAGAACTTAGTTTTTTCTTTTTTCTATCCCATTAATTATCTCCTGACCCCTCTGAATGATTCTGTGGCCTAAACTAGCCTCACCTCAACCAGCTACAACAGTAAACTGCTGCTTACACATAAATCCATATGAACAATCTAATACTTCTGAACTTTTGCTTAAGTAGATTTCTGAAAGGTGAACTTTTTCTGTCAAAACTTTTAATTAAAGCAAACACAGTTGCTGTATCTAATGTTCCAGACTGTTCATCCACATGAAGCACAATATTTATAGTATCATTAAATCCATTGTCTGCTTTTTGGGGTGAGCTCAACATGTTTTTGCTTCATGTCTTTGCGTCATTATCTTAAAGGATGATATCAGTTCAGATGGCTTTTCCTTTTGGTTTTCTGACTGATCGACTGTGAGATCAAACTTCCCCTCTGTGCTCTTTTGTCTTTGTAAGTCATTTCTCCAGTGAACCAGCAGGGATCAGTAGAAGATGAGGGTGTGCTGCTGGTCTTTTATCAAGAGTCTTATGGTGGGGCAGCAAAGGGACTCCAAAACTCAAGTGTTTGCATTGAAACGATAAATGACTTCATGTTAAGTGTTAATGGTTTTTCTATCTCTATTGCATCGGAGAATAGATCAGCATCTCTTTAGGAATTTTACCCAAAACAGTAACTTTTAAATGTACATAAATCACTCTAAAAGCCTATTTTCACCACATTCACCTCCTGAGCTAAGTAGTTTGTCGGTTTAAGACAAATCACCAAAGAGAGTATGTGCTCTGATGGATGCAGAGTCAAACAAACCTTAAAGCCTCTACAAACATAAATCAAACACTCTGCACAAAGGGGCAAGAAGACAATTAGTTCAGTAGCTGGAAGTTGCCAGTGACACGGTAATTGCCAGCATCCTCACCTGTGTTGGATTGTTCCTCTCTGATTCATTAAAGCTAGCTGTTTGAAGGAACAGTTCCACATTTTGGGAAGTAGGCATTAAGAATTAAATGTGAAAATTAAACAATCCCAGACTAATACCCGGGAGACTGTACAAAGACTGTACATTTGCTGTGAAAACAGAAGTGTATATTGAAAAGACACAATGCATGTAACAGGCTGGGGTTGACATGGCATCCCTGGACGCAGCAACAGATGCACCCAAGGTATCTTGTCCATGACCAGGGCAGAGTAATGTTGAGCTCACATCGGGCGAGAATAGAACAATTTGCATGAGTGAATTACATGGAAGGTCAATGTAAAGACGCGACTGGATATACCGGCGAAGGTTAATCAATTCAGCAATTTCATGCGCAAATGATACGAGGTATTTGTGTGTATTAAGCCAATCAATACAAAATATTCTAGTGTTCAAACTCGCAAGTAACACAACAGGAAAACTTGCATTGCCTTTGGTGTGAACACAAAATAAGAGTGTGTAATTCAGGCAGTTTTTCTACCTTTGGACAAAGCTAGGCTAGCTGTTTTCCCCTGTTTTCACTCTTCATGATAAGCTAAGCAAAATATGTATATTAAGCGGCGCAAATAAGACGAGTAGTGCGATTTCGTGTCATATGCTTATTCACGAGAGTTGAAAAACCTCTGTAACCAATTAATGCTGCTATAGCCAATCAGCATTGAGACTCTCTGGGAATCCAAGGATGTACCGGCAGAAGTTCAGTCATTGATTCAGCGATTTCACGTGCATATGACGTGAGTTATTTGGACGTATGAAACAAGTCAGCACAAAATTTCCTAGCGGTCAAAGTTGCCAGGCCACCTGTTTCTCCCTGCTTTCACTTTTTATGCTAAGCTAAGCAACATGTGCAGGGCTAAAACTTGACCAGCGAGATCTGCTGTGTACGTTTTCTTTCTGAACTATTAATTTACCAGGTTTTATCAGTCCACTACTAATTAAAAGCCAATTATTTGGATCATTTCTATGAGACTTCAAACAGGAGCAGCTCTCCCTCTGTAGCGTCTTTGAGCGTCATGACCTATGGCACTTGGCCCACTTATTACAGCAGTTCATATCAGCATCCAATGCGCATTTATCTGTCTCATTCATGTTGTGATTTAGTTTGTGTGTATGTCTGTTTGTCTCCAGTGGTGGAAAGTAACTATGTACATTTACTCAAGTACTGTGAAATTCAGATAAATCAACTATGATGCTTAATTATAGATTGAATTACTCAACTGAATATTAACCAGTTAAAGGAGCAGTGTGTGAGGATTGACGTCATTTGAAACATCATCAGAGGCATCATCAAATGGCACTGCAGTATGGAGAAACACTCTGTATTGACATAAGAATTTGCATTATTTAAATGCATACAATATGTGTTGAATTTATTAAAATGTTATTGTGGTATATGACGTGCCATGTTTAGGGTCTGTTATGTTCAGTTATGCGCCCAGGTCAAGACTTTACCACAGCCCAGGTCAAGGATTAGTAAGGCAGGTTGAAAGGTTGGATTCCATCTAGATTGTCTCTGTCACCTGTTTCATTTTGTTTCAAAGTTCACCAAAACAACCAACCTATATAAGCAGAATATTTGGGGCTGTTACTCAGAGCAATTCATATTGGCTTCGAACTCTTTCTCAGGCAATCCTAGGAGCTTGATTTGATGCTGTAATTCTTCTAATAAACTTTTTCTGTATACAAGCAAGACAGCATTTCTCACATGGTTGGGTGCTGGTTCGCTGATTCGCTCACTGTGGCTGTTGTGTGTTTGCTGTTTTAGTCGCACCGTGAAGAGTCATTTGTGTGTGCGTGCCATGATGTGTTGATGTTTGGAGTGCTTTTCCGTTCTAAATTTAGTTTTGTTGCATTGTGTACAACGCAAAGGGAGGAGTAGAATAGAGAAGATAGAAAATAATAAGTTAAAATAAAAGTTGAAGTTAAAAGAAAGGAAGAAGAATAAAAGTTGAAGTAAAAGAAATAAAGAAAATAAAGGTTGAAGTAAAAGCGAGTGAGCTAAATAACACCATGCAAGATTAATGAAGATTGGGCCCTCACCTTCTTAATGGTAAGACATGTGTATATTAGTCACTGCGTGAAAGTTGGCTTTAAGAAATAGTCAGAATTTGGCTAAAAGAAAAAAGAGGAAAGTAACAACCCTGGGCCCAAGGGAAATTGGAAATATAGAAAAAGAGACAAGGTAAAAGAGAAGATAAAGGAAATAGAGAAGACAAGATGAAAAAGTAAATAGACAATAGAGAAATAAAGAGAGATAGGAATAAAGGAAAAAGAAAGAAGCTGCAGATTTGGACAAAAGCCCTCTGAGAGGCGGTTTTAGATGGGCCTAAAATCCTGCAACATCACTAGGTGAATTTCAGGTCAGTTCTAGGAACTGGAGGTGTAGAATGGAAAATTCAATTGTAGGTTCCCACTTGAACACTAGTTGACGAACGGTGTCTGAATCAGCCTCTCATTGAATATCTACACCTCATAGGTGAGGTGCTCATAGAGGATAAGGTAGCATAAATTTAGAAAGAAAAAGAAAGAAAGGAGCGGCAGAAAAAGCATGCTATAGGAAAAGTATGAATGAGTCGACTTTGAGAATTTAGGATTGAATGCTGTTTGTGTTTTTGGGATGATGTTGAATTTGTTGTGTGTTTTTATTTTGTGAGTTGGCTTTGTGTCTTTGTTTGTCGGATGATTAATCTGTGTGGTTGTGTGTGTGTGTGAAACGCTGTCTCAGCTGTGTTCTGGTTGTGTATGAAAGGTCGCGGAATGGGTTGGATTATGTGGTTTATGTTAATGTGATAGATTTCATATTGAATAGACATATAGGTTGTGGTTGAGAACAGGAGATTTAGTAATTCATAAGGAAAGATGTTTTGTCTTTTAGTGTTAAAACATGAGCCTCAAAAAAGAGGACTTTATAAATATTGACTAAAATTTTATGAGCCTTTGAGGGGACTTTGATAAAGAGCTATGAGCCTCTTTCGAGGGGACGTTTTTGATGTTTCTGTTAAGAACATATGAGCCCCAAGAAGGACGTTTATGATTTTGAAGAGAAGTGTGAAGATCAGTGAGGATATTTTCATTGAGTCTGTGTGAGTGTGTGTGTGCTCCGGCCGGAGTGTGTGTGTGTGTTCTTTGTTTCTGACTTGTACCTTGCTATATGTAGTCTATCTGATCTTTAGGAAGTTGGGCTAGATGTTCACTCTTTGGGCGCTAGAATATATATTGCCTGTGGGTAATAATATACTACTGGAAGATTTAAGATGTTATTAGAGTGAAACAAACTAAAATTTCTAAATTGATAATGTATTGTATGTAATTATACTTTGGTAGTTGTTAATAGTTGTAGTTTACAGGAGGAAAACATATTTGTTGTAGATAAAAATGACCTAAATGTTGGCAGATAATGTGCTCAAATAAACACTAAATTATTTATTGTGTTGCTTATAAGGACCCAGGAGATGATAGCTCTAATCAAAGTGAGAAGGGAGACAGTGATGGAGACATGGAGAGGAAGCGGTCAAGGAAATTTAGGAAGGAAAAGAATAAGTGCAGGAGAGGCTCGATGAGCAAAAGAGGAGACAGATGAGACAAGGTGTTTGTGAAGGTGTTAAGAAGGAAGGTGTATAACAAATGTTGTGAAGGGAAATTTAGAGTTATGAGGACTAGGGTTGAAGTGACCTTAGGGAAGTCAGTTCAGCTCCCATGCCATCCCATGTGTACAGGAGAAAATAGTGGTGAAGGGAAATTCAGAGTTCAGTAGAAGATAACCATGGCTGGGTTCTAGATCTGTCAGAGATATCATCATTAGGAAAGTATCTGCATTTAACTACAGTGGCGCCTCAGATGATTTCTACGACGCCTGCTCCTTTGAAGACTGTGATCAGAGCTAAGTTACAGTACCTTCCCTGTCAATGTGGAAAATGGAATCTAAAAAAATTCTAGTCGTGGTGACGATGTGTTGTTAGCATGACCTGAAGTTGACACTGTGCCTCGTAATCAAAGGAAGTATCTGTTAGTTAAAAGTTAGGGATGATTTTTCACTTATTTTGCGTAATGTCATGTGGGAAGACCAAGGGGAAGATACATGCACTTATCTAGAGCCAGAGTTTGAATTGGTGGGGTTATATAACTCGTAAGGTGGTACTTATGATAGAAGATTTGAGTCCTATTGAAGGTTTCATAGTTGCTGAATGGGTTCATAAACAATTTATTACAGTAACCGCTTTAAGGGTGAATGATGCACAGATGAAGTTTACTACTTTAGCTCCGGAAGCAACTAAGAGTGTTAATACATCAACTCAGGCTACTAGTCTAGCTACAACGTCGAAGGGGATAAATGATACAACAGCGATGGTGACAACTTCTACTTTTGTCACTTCTAGAAATTTTACAAATGAGGTTGTGACAAGGGCAACCTTTGCCAGTAAAGTGATGATATCTCCGGTGCCTATGAAATTTGTAAATGTAACTCAGAAGCCTATGTTAAAGATAGAGCTTAGCGTGAACAGTAGTAATGAGATTCTTGAACTTAGAGAATAGATGGTGGAAGAGAATGATACAGATTCATCTGAGACAGCTCAGAGAACTGTGAATTTACTTGATCAGCATGAAAATATGATGACAATATGATTTTGCCTGGAAACGTGACTTTAGGAGATTTCAAGGATATTTGGTGGGTTTGTGGCGATAAGACGCTATTCTGCTATTGGGTAAATACATTGGGACCTCAGCTGTTTTCTTTTTTTCTTGGGTGTTTAGGGATATTGGTGCTAGGCAGGGAAAGGTCCACTGGAAGGTGCGAAGGGTCGACCAGCCTGAATTTGGACATTGTTTTGATTTTATTTACTGAGGTATATCCCTAAACAAAATATCAAATTCCTCCTTTTTAAATTGGTCTGGAGTACAGTAAGTGGT